>JANRGW010038950.1:0-63725 GCA_024733675.1 Psilopsiagon aymara
GGCTCGGCTCGGCTCTCCCCGCGGAACGGCCCCAAGCCGTTCCTGACAGCGGGCTCCAAGGGTCGGGCGGGGGGAGCGGGCGGCGGGCCGGGAGCTGAGCGGGACCCGCAGCCCCTGGGCGGGCCGTGGAGCGGGGCTGCCCGCTCGGCTCGGCCTGTCCGCGCGTCGGACGCTTCCGCCGCCCGCGGCCGCTGTCGTGCGCTGCGGGCCGGGTGGAAGCTTTCGCGTAAGGGCCGCGCTCGGCCCTGCCCGCGTCGCCGGGGGGGCTGCGGTGGTCGCTCCTGCAGCCCCGGGGGGCGGGGGGCTGTGCCTGGCGGGCTCGGGAGCGCCTTCCCTGGATGCTTCCCAGGACCTGGCCTGGACGGCTTCGGCACTTTCTGCTCGGACTGGGAGTGTTGGAGCACCTGCGCCCCGGCCCATGCCCGCGCGCTGCGTCTGCCTCCCTGCGGGGACCCTCTGAGCTCGCCGGGCGCAGTGCAGGGGGTCGTGCTGCGCAGCCCTGCTGATTCCCTGTGACCAGGCTGAAGAAGCGTTCCTGAAGCCCCATTCATTCGGGAGGAACCAGCCGCAGACCTTCTCCATCCTACCTGTGCCTCCAGCTCCTTCCACACAAGCAGTGCCATGGGATGCAGCAGTGTAGGAAAGAGCTGTAAGACCCCGTTTGTGGTTGTGTTGAGGGATGGGATGGTGTTTGTTAGGGGAGTTAGGGGACTGGGTTTCAAGGAGAGGTTTCTTTCCTGGTGCAGCTGGGACTCAGTCTTCACCACTCTTTGCTGCAGCTGTTGCATACCTGATGCATCAGATTAATAGTTTGCTATTGCCTTGTGAAAAAGGTAAAAGATGAAACTTTGCTTCTGATGGGCTGAAGGGCCCTAGTTTGAAAGCATCTCTCAAGTTTTCAGGAAGCATTTCTCTCTAAGAGTGCTCCCTTTCTACTCCATATGGGATCCCGCTATGTGCAAGTGGAGGGGATCCTTTCTTACAGGAGGCAGGGATTGCTCTGCTCATACCATGGAGCTGGGAAACTGATGTTACTTCAGTCCAGCCTTCTGCATAGGCAAGGGATGGAACGTCATAGTGACCTGTCACTGACCAAAAGGCACTGTTCTTGGAGGAGTTTCTTCGAAAGCCCTTGATATCTTGCATGAGCATGTGTGCAGGTGGAAGCTGCCTGTCCAGATTTGCTGCTGGCTGAAAAACAGTTGTCTTGCTTCTGAAAAATAAGTTATTTCATCCACAGAGAAGATAAATTCATTGTGACTTCAAAACTATTTCAGAAAGGCAACACAAAGCTATCTAAATGTTCTGAGCTTTGTTCCAGCTGTTCTTTCATTGGAGGCTGCAAGTGGCAGTCATTCTGTCACTGTGCTTCAGAGGGCTGATTTAGCTTTGATGCCTGGCCCAGGTTTGTAGGAAGTTACCAGGATAAGCACTTGGTGCAAAGAAATTCGGGGTTGGTGAGTGCAAGGAAGATTATTTTCTTTTTTTCGTAGAACTGCTAACGTTGCATTTTACTTTTGCACTGGTGAGAAGGTAAACTAGACCTTGTTCTGGCTGGCCTGGGTCTGTAGGAGGCTCTCAGTGCTTTTGGACACTTGCTCTGCCCATTGTCCTTAGAGCCTCTCGTTCTTCCCAGCGTTTGCAGCTTACCTCAGGCTTCGCTCTTTAATTTTCCTCTACCTTTTATTTAGTCATCTCCTTTAAGTGAAACGCTTCCTTAATCATGGCATGATGGTTTTTGTTAAGAAATGTTGTATGTAGTCAGCTTACGGAAAACATGGAATGTAACTGAAATTGATTGTGAACTGGAAACAGTGCTTAGATTGATTAATATTCTTCCCAGTTTTGGTTTTTGAGGCAGCTGGAACAGGCCAGGCTATCTGGGATTTTGCACTGATTGTAACAGCATTGGTAGTGTGCACTGTGAGGGAGCTGGATGTGTGGAGATCCTGTCAGCTGCCCTGCAGTGGGCAGGGCGCTGCTCTTCTAGGGAGACGTGGCTTAGTTCTGTTCCATGTTGCATTTCTGCCTAGGTGCTCGTTAGACCTTTAAAATGTGGATATATGCTGGCTGGGGACTAGTCCTGTGGTAAATATTTTTAGAAATGTGTCATCAGCAAGATGTGAGGCCAAGCGCTGCTGAATTCACTTTTCCTATGGGGAAAGACTTTGACGTCTGCAGTTTCCATTTGACATTACTTTGGTCCCTCCTGGCTGGTAACCAGAGCTAGCAAAAACGCCCAGGAGCTCCTCATTTAGCGTGGAGTTGGGGTGTCTGCCTGCCTTGCCTTCAGCAACCAGCTGGCTTCAGCCGGAGGGGACGCTGCAGCAGCCTCTCTGCCATGGGGCTGCTCCAAGCACAGCCTCTCTCAGCGCTCACATCTTTCTCCTTTTGGGTTCCTGCAGTGTCCATCCTTTCTAGTAGATGTTTATTCAGAGGGGGATGAATCACAGAGTGCTAATTTTAAGAGTAGTTGTCTAATAGCCTGCTGAGGAGTGTAACTGATTCTGGGCAACTTCAGTTGCTTGTAAGCATCTGAATGGCAGTAGCAAAATCTTACCTTATAGTTAAGTTATAAGGGATGCAGTATCAAGGGGCTATAGATGACACCAAGCCATATTGGATGGTGCCTTGAGCAATCTAATATAGTGGAAAGTGTCCCTGCCCATGGCAGGGGATTGGAACTGGATGATCTTTAAGATCTCTTCCACCCCAAACCATTCTATGATTCTATTGGTTTTTCTCCAGGTTAGCAGTTAGAGGCATAACCTGCGCAATTGTCTCTGCTGATTCTTCTGGTGGTGGTTTTAAAATCTGAGATCTAAAAGTTCAGTGGAATGGGGAGTTCAATTAAATGGTATGCCCAAGGTGGTCTGTGAAAGGTGACAAATGAGTAGAAATTGTCTACAACTTGTAGGTTGAGCACTGAGCAGTGTACACACTGCTTAGGTTGAGATTGTCCTTTTCATTCTTTCTTGTTGTGTGTCATCAGCTGGGAGACTGGAGGCATCTCTCTGGTGGTCATGAGCTGTGCTGCTCAGGAGGGCTCTGCACCGCTCACATGGCCTCTGAGGGACTGCTAAGCCAATCAAGCCTGTGGTAGGCGTAATCAGGTAGGAGGCATCTGTCCCCTCTGCTGAGGGGGTCTGCCAGTGTAAAAAGAAACCTTGAAACTCACTAATCTGCAAGCCAGGAAGATGTTTGACCAATGCCAATGTGTGCAAGGATAAAAACCTAACAATCTCCTGCCCCGGTTTTTAACAATAGGTAACCCTGGCTCCATTTAAATCTTCAGAGCGGGCTGCCTACCTACTCAAAGCGTAGAGGGACAAAGGAATGTTTCCGTGATCTGCCTCTCTCCTTTCTAGACAAAACACGTTTATTAGGAAACAATCTAACACTTCACTGAATTTTTTGTGTGTGGTGGCCATGTGAAGGCTGTCTCAGTGTCAGTATCCACATATTTTTGATTGTTTAGGCATAGTGTGGTATTTGGGAAATGCAACCAGAAGCACTGAGGAGCTGAGATGATCCTGTGTGTGTTTATGCTGAACGCCTTGTGCATGGTTGCCAAAGCCTTCATGCCAGTGGTGAGTGTGGGGCAGTGGCTTCATTGGGCACATTGCATCCTGAGTACATGTGCCTCTTGCTCATGTAGACCCCACTGCAATCCATGTGCAAACACTGCCTCTGCTCCTGTGGTGTGGGAGAGCCAGGCAGAGACATGCAGGCTGTTTTTTCCCCATGTCCAATTAAACATTTGCTCTGCAACAACTGCCACCAGACCATGGAAGTAAGGATCATGATGTAGGAGTTGGCCTGCTTAAGCTAGCATGGATTTCTGTAATTGAGATTTTTGCCTACTGACTTAATCTGGGTACAGCAAAGGTTTGCTAATAAGGTGCAGAACTGTTATCTGTGGCAGAAATCTGCATGATGAAGGCTCTGAGCTGCTAGCATTGGTTGAAGCAGTTACAGTTTTGCATGACTCATCATTTGGGGGGATGAAGAAAGTTCATTGTTCCTGTTATCTTGGGGTGTGGTTCAACCTTGTTGTCACAGAGTCAATGGGACAGCCAGGTACTAGTGAAAGGCAGAGTCCTGCCTTACCCTTTACTGCCTACAGCTTTCCTTGTGCTATCTACAGTGCTCATGCTGTTTGTGGTGATCTGGTTTAGGGACCTAAATTGGCAGAAAAATGAACTGGAAATTCAAATGTCAATGTGTAAGGAGGGTAGAGGTGGCAGGTTTGAGTGTCTTGTTTCCTAACCATGTTTTGTAATAGGTATTTTTTTTCCACTTGTTTTCCTTCCCAGCGGCTGGATTTCTAACCAGAGTTTCATCAACTTTATTACTGGCTTTGACAGTGGGATGAAGAGTGTTAAATAAGGACTTTGCTTGCAATTGTACTTCAGTGGGTAGTATTTTCATATGGGATATTGTTGGAAAACTATCTTTGAGGCTATAATCCTCCATTTTCTTCCAGGTTTCTTTAGACTCTTCTCAATGTTGAAAGATGGGAGAGATAGAAGGAACGTATAGGGTCCTGCAGACTCCTGGCTCTCGTTTGGGTGCCCAGAAGACTATGGGAGTGAGTACCTTGGAGCCAGGGCAGAACCTCTCCACTGCAATGGCATCGTTGCCTGCCAAAACACAGGAGCGGGACCTGCCAATCAAAATAAAGATGCTGGACAACACAGTGGAAGTGCTTGACATTGAGGTAAGAGAGGTTTAAGCCTGACTTCAAGTACACTTAGCCTCTAATAATGTAAAGTTCATAGATGTGCTGCTATACAGAACTGGGATGTTTTGAAGCAGTATCTTAATGAAGATTCCTGTAGGGGTTTTACCTAACTACCAGCAGTTAAATGAGTAGCACATCTTGTTTGTTTGTTGTTTTTTTTTTTTTTTTTTAATCTAATAGTTGTTTTGTGTGTTTAACAGATTTTAAATATAAGCACATACTGTAATAAAAACCTTTAACTGCTACTTGCTTTGGGGGAACAGCACCTGTCTTCTCCTGAACTTCTTGCTTCCTGAGACATATGCTGCTTGGTCTGGCAGCTGGGAGAGCAGAAGAGAGGGTTTTATTGGTTACTACTTTTTATTAATTACTGGAAGAGGTTTGTATCCTTTTCAAGTAAACTTGCTCCTCTTTGAAAGTTTTTGCTTGTTGCCACACTTTGGGAAGGAGGGAGAGGGATGTTTCTGAAGATTTGTATTTAAAAGTATGCTTGCTTAGCAGCTGGGGAAATCTGCCTTAAGAATTGCAAACCGTGCTCAAGTTGGGTGGTTCTGGTTTTAAACAATGAAAAAATTTTGTTCTACAAATTCTTGTTTCATTCTCAGGGTTAATCGTAGCTTGAGTAAAGATCTGTTGTTAGAAAACAGCCTGTTCTAGTAAAGATAATCAGCTATCGGATGCTCTGCATTAGTATCAAATTAACTTTATAAATAGCACTCATCCTTGGTTTGTGGCATAGACTTAAACAGGTTTTTCTGTGAAGTTAAATTGTTGCAGAAGATGTCTGTGGAGCTCTGAAGAATGTGTGGCTTTTGGGGATGTCTTCTGCAGATTGCTGTCCAGCTGTTCAACTCTCAAACATGAAATCTGATTAGTTTCTGGTGAAGTGTGAAGCTGTGCCTGTGTCCTCCCATCTGAGGACACAGGGTGCAGCAGACTCTTCCATCCTTCATTTACTCCATATACTACAATAAGCCAGTTTTTGTTGTGTTTTGTTGTTGTTTTGCTTTAACTATGTTGGAATATTTTAAAAGCCTTCTGCTGACAGGTTCCTTTGAAGTGTGGGTTAGGGATTTTTTTCCCCAAGTTGGTGTAGATTTTCGTGCCTTTTGTGTTTTGATTTTAAAATAGAAGGAAGAACTCAAGTAACCCACCCCTCCAGCCGTGTAGTTTTGAAAATTGGTGCAAGTCCACTGGAAGGTGTTAAAATCAAGAAAGAATTTATAACTCCTACTTCTTGCTTTTTAATATGATGTCAGTGGCTGGAAATCTGTATATTGCCATAGATGCTTTCCTTCTCTTCCTTACCACATTTATAGCAACTTTGTTTGCTCTTTTCATGCAAATTTTCCACTTTCCTTACCATCTTCATCTTTAACTCTCACCTGGCTCTTTCTGACAGTCAAAGCCTGCTTTACTGGCTTTGATCTATGGCTGAAGGGAATCCTTTGACTACACTCAAATCTTAAACTCCGAATTCTTTTTCATACTGATGATGACTGCTGATGCTTGAATGGCCCTGCAGTCCCATCCTGGAGTCCCTGCAGTCCCATCCTGGAGCTCTGTACTAGCTCCTCTACTAACCTCTAACCTCTGAGCACCTCCTTGGTTCTCCTCTGTGCTTGGTGGGTTCTCTGCTTTCACAATACCATATTTTTTGAAACTGTCTTGACCTGATTCTCCTTTGCCCTCTGGAACAGCTTTGACTGTATATAGTTCCAGCTGTCTTCATTGCTCTCTGGCTTCCATTGCAGGTCCAGTTTAACTCCATCTTTAACCCCTTGTCTTACCCTACAGCACTTTGTTGCTAGTCTTGTCACCAAATGTAGATTCAGCTGTGGCTCAGCTGAATGTTTTAACTCTTGTCTGTCTCTTGGCTCTGAATGAAATCAGCCTTTGCCTGATAAAACTTAGGTTTGATACTTACATGTCAATCCACTTGTAAGAAACAAATTCCTCACGCTATGTTGTTTTTTTTTTTACCACTGTGAATTATACTCCAGTCTTACACCTCTGAGCAATAATGTAGTTTCTATTCACCTCCAAGTCTTTCATTTCATTCACTCTGTAAAGTCTCTAGGGTGGTACTGTTTAACTAAACAGCTAAAACTCATACCATCCAGGGACACCTCGTTTCACGCCTTTGTTGCTGTGATCATCTTGTTGGCTAAAATCCTCTCCGATCTTTAATCATCATCATGGAATCACAGAATGGTTTGGGCTGGAAGGGACCTTAAACCTCATCTGGTTCCAACCCCCTGCCATGGGCAAGGACACCTTCCACTAGCCTAGGTTGCTTCAGGCCCTGTCCAACCTGGCCTTGAACACTGCCAGGGATGGGGCAGCCACAGCTTCTCTGGGCAACCTGTGCCAGGGCCTCAGCACCCTCACAGGGAAGAACTTCTTCCTAAATCTAATCTAAATCTCTCCTCTGTCCGCTCAAAACCATTCCCCCTTGTCCTATCACTGCAGGCCCTTGTAAAAAGTCCCTCTCCAGGTTTCTTGTCAGCCCCTTTATGTACTGGAAGCTGCTCTGAAGTCTCCCCAGAGCCTTCTCTTCTCCAGGCTGAACAAGCCCAGCTCTCTCAGCCTGTCCCCATAGCAGAGGTGCTTCAGCCCTCAGAGCATCCTTGTGACCTCCTCTGGACTTGCTTGAGCAGCTCCACGTCCCTCTTGTGTTGGGCCCCCAGAGCTGGATGCCGGTCTTCAGAGGGGGATCTCCCCAAGTCCTTCTCCTCAGGGCTGCTCTCAATCCAGTCTGCCCAGCCTGTGTTTGTGCTTGGGATTGCCATGACCCAGGTGCAGGACATTGCACCATCTTGCTGCATACGTACCTGTTTTGCATGTTGCAGTATGAGTCAACCTGCCAGATTGTTCCCAGCAGTTCCTCCTACTGCCTGGCAATTTTTTGTAGTGCTTCACTGGCTCCCAGTCTTTGTAGCTTCAAACATAGGTTGCTTATCTCTGCTTTCAAGATCCTTCAGCACCCTACCTGTATTCTCTTGCATGTACTTAGCTCCATCCCCTAATGGGGCCACAGTGCTGTACCTTTGTTGTTTTCTCCTGTCATGGTGAGAGGATTCCCATAACTGGGAGCTGTGTCAATTTTCTCTTTTTACCTGGAAATCTCTCTCTTGTTACAACATCCGCAGAAACTCCTGAATTTGGGCAACTAGTGTGCTGAGGCCGTAGTTAATATCGTACTATTTTATGGAGAAGTGAGCAACTTAAAACTTGCCTGATGTAAACTGTGACATTAGAAGGGGTCATCCTTTGTTCATCTGTAGAGTGTCGAGAATGAAGAGGTCTATGGTCAGCAGCTGTAGCATTAGTCATACTACACACTGCCTAGATTACTTTTCATTTTTGTCCAGTTGAAGTAGCAAATGATGGCAAACAGGGATGAGGTATTAAGCTGTAACACTCTGCCTCTTAATTTGTCGGGTGGACTGGTGGGATAGCAGTAACTGCTGACTGCTGTTTGTGACAGAAAATTGATTTTTTCACAAGAGGATTGAGGGCATGAATTAGGAAAATTTGGCTGCATTGCTGAAAAGGGGGTGTGGGCTTGCAGAGATATGTTCTTAAAAAAGCAAGGAGAGATTAAGCGTCTGTCCCAGAGGGTTTGAAGCTGTGACTACGGTGCTGCTTGCCCACTCCTCTTTGCTTTTGCAATTTTTTTTTCCTGGGTGTGGAAATAAGAGGTGGTGTCTTCTTCATTACCTGAGCTGTGGGGTTTCTGGTTATTGATTCAGCTCAGCAATGATTTTTCACTGTAGTGGGACACTGAGGCCTTTGTCATAGATACTGTTGGCACTGCTTTCTAATGGAGACGTAGCTTATGGCAAAAAGTCATTCCCTTCCCCCAGTTCAAGTTGTTTTCCATCTGTCTTAAAGAACTATGGCAAATAACCCTTTACTGAGAAAAGGGGTGTGTCCATGGAAAAGATGTGGTGAAGTGGTAAGCCTCTGGAGAGGGACCTTCTCTGTGCAATGCAGTAGGGAAGCTGGCGCAGGAGCTGTGTTTACTGCCTTGCTTGTGAAGCTAAAATGAGCCACATCAGCAATTTTAACCTTTTGGTATAAAGAGTAGCCACAATAAGGGTTTAATCCATGCAGCTTTTCCTCGTTATCCCCTCCTTTCTCCAAGATGCACTTAAACACTTGCTTATCTCCTGGCAGGAGTTGGTGGATACTCTCATTTGGTAGCTCTTCCCCATTGCTTGAGTTTTTTAACTTGCCAAAGAGCAAGAGGAAAGACTGATAAAGTGGCATAATGGAATGGAAAAGAACAAAATGGGAAAGGTCCGTCTTTGCTTCATGATGTTACTGCATCTCGAACAGTGTGTTAAAACTTTAGTCTAGCTATATGTCATTACCTTTGATCTAAAGTCCACTGTCTCTGCTTTCACCATCTGTATGGTAAAGGGTTTTTCCTGGTTATGTATTTTGCTAATCAGTAAGAAGCAGCTATTCTGTCAAGTGTGCTGGGGCAGAGCTCTTTTCCAGGGAATCTGTTTTGAATGTTTGGGGATGGAGAAATGCTCAAATGTTTTCTAGACTATAAAAAACTGAAAAGTGTGTAAATGTGTTTTCTCCTTTCAGTCCAAGAACAGAAAAGAGAAGGAAACATTTGTCCAGAGCTGGGCTGGAATAGTAATTATCTTCTTGAGTTGGGCTTTTTTTTCTTCTTTTTCCCCTTTTTACAGCCAGCTTGCGTAGTCAGTTCAAATCTTGCATGTGCCATATCTTAAGGTACCCGTCCTCCTCTCTCCAAGTGAAGTCTCTCCAAATGGGTGGCTTTGCAGGCTATGAGTTGCATGATCGGAAAATTCAGTTTAATTCAGACAGTAGCACACTTCAAACTAATCAGAGGTTTACAATAGGAATTCCACCAGCTTTCCTGATTTTCGTAAGAGATTAGACTCAGAGGCCTTTGATCAGCATAGAAATATGACAGAGTCTTAGGTAGAAGGGCCTGGGCTGGGTTTAGTTCACCAAAATGACCACTTGATGAAATTATACTTGTCAGGTGCTGGCTACAGAAGACAATAAAATGTGCTGTAACAAAGGACAACTTAGGCTATAAGACTTTAGGGTGCAGGAAGTTGTGAATTATACCTGCTGAAAGTTTTTTTGCACTGGTTTGTGGTAGAGTTGGAAGAGGAGTGTATTACAGTGACATATGGTCTGTCAAAGGCGTGGAGTACTGTGTGTGCCCCTGGGTTAGAGGAAACAAGGGGTCTTTTTGCACAGCGTAGCTGAATAACAGTGGCACTGACGGTAGGTGAGGACCTGGTGCTGTATTAAAATCCTGGTAAGTGAAACAGCAAGTTTAGTCAACAAGAAGGGGGTCACATTGCCTGCTTTCTCAGATGCAGTATTTTTGGGGAGTCTGTAGGCACGCAGACCGCTGCGTCTGCTTCTCTGACACAGTTTTCTCTTTGCACTGACTTATAAGACATTTAATGGAATCGCTGCCATAATGTGTTGTTTCATATTTGGTCTTTGTGTTGCTCCTTGTGTAGGAAATGTGTGCTTACTTTCTTTCATGAATTATGCTCTGTGCTATGAGAAGTGACCCAGAAAAAGAAGTTTAGATTATTAGGCTTCAAGTTTACCAAACTCTGTTTGGGAGAACTCAGCACCTCTTCAATTGCATGTGCTCCCTCTTCTCCTGGAGAATAAAATAAAATTTGGAAGTGATAAATACTTATAAATCATAATGTATTATAGTTGAATTCTGCTCTCTTTTCACCTACTGGAGATTGAATTCTGTAGAACTGTAATAGCCATCATAAAATCATAGCACAGTTCATTGCACTCAGCAAGACCAGGAGGGTCTGCCTGCCTGCTGTACTCAGTGGGAAAAGTTGAACTAGATTCTTTTTCCTGACATGCTATTCTTTGCCAGGTCGCTTTGAGCACACAAGTATGTTTGTTCCTTTTTATATATAAAACGAAGTAACTTGCTTCTCAATCAAACGTGAGTCTTGCTGTTATTCACATGTTATTAATACAAGTTAGTTTTATGTTGATTTGAATTTGCCCTAGATTTCAACTAATGGGTTTTGTTGGGCAGCCTCGCCATGCTCTGAAGTATTGGTGAAGGCTTTCTCTGTGGCTCAGGCTGTTGCAAGCCTTCTGGTGCCTCAGAGCATGAAGCTTGGCCATAGAAAAATGCTTTTGGATTTGTTGTGATTTTTCCTATTTTCTGTGTTTCTGCCAGGCTTGTTGTTTCCTTTTGCATAACTGTCTCTTGAAGGTGGTTGTATCTTTTCTTGTTTTCTCACCACATGCATGAAAGACAGAGCATGTTCCATATCCCTGCAGTGCTGTGCAGTGTGTACCTCTCCTGACACCAGTGGACTGCCTGGGAGAGAATAACTCTGCTCCACTGCCTTTCATGGAACAGGCTTATCAAAATAAGATTACACTCCCCTCCCATATTTTTTTACAGGGTACTCTCCTTTCACTGTTCATGTGTATTTTGGAGTTCAGTGATCCACCTGTTAAGCTCACTGTTGTATTACTAATGAGTTTAAGTGACTTCCTCTATATTAACTTGAAAACAACTAATTGACGATTGCTCTGAAAGCAGTGCTGTCTTTGTTGGCCCCCTATGAGACTCTTCCTTGCTTTATTTCAATTTACAATTGCATTATTGAAAGTACAAAATTACTTGCTCTCCATGTGTTTATAATAGAATAGCTGTGTTGAGTTACTCTGGTGTCTGTGCAGTTTGCAAGCATCCGTAATTGAAAAAGTGTCATGACCGTGGCCCCTCTTCAGCTGCCCGTCTTTCTGACCAGCCACTGGAGCCTGTGCCCACGACTCACTGCAGTGGGGGGCCCTGAAACAAGTTGCTGGGCTGGGAACGTGGGAGGTTTTTGGGACAGAAGAGGAAGCAATCTAACAGCTTGTACGTGCCTTGTGACTTCCTGTGGTTTGGAGAGAGTGTTTTCAGCTCAATGCATATTGGAAAATGATGCTTATCAGTAGCTTCTTGCAGCAGTGGTAGTATCCCTAAGAGCTCTTCTGGGGCTGAAGCAGGAATTCTGAAGCTTAAAATGCTGTTATTGAGTAGTTTTAAGTAGGAAAGATGCATCTGCTAAGAATGGAGAGCGTGTCATGGGCACTGAAAAACGTTTACTCTGACATGCTTGTGCTGGGCCATGGCAAGCCTTGAGCGTGTCACCAGCATTACAACACTATCCGTCCCAGCAGGATGGGTCAGCCTGCTGCTGGCTGTCTGGCAGAGCCAGGCACGAGCTGCCCTCCTGCCTCTCCCTTCACCTGCTTAGACCTTCCTTTCATAAAGGCTCTTTTTCCCCCTCTGTGCTGTTAAAGTATTAACAGCTTAAATATGTGGGAAGCAGGGGGACAGGCTGCTTCTGAATCCTATTAAGCACTGTGCTGAAGGAATTGAGATGCCGTGTTAGTCAGCTCAGTGTTTTTTCTTCCCTGGCCAGGAAGAAATAGTCAAAATTCCAGAAAGAATCATAGCCAGATGTTTGTCATTGCTCCGGTTTGACTGTCCTAAATATGGCAAATAAGCTGCCTTAGGACTTATTTTTGCCTGACCTCAGAAGAGAAAGTAAGTAATTCAGTATTTAAAATTTGAAGTTATTATAGGCTTCAAAAAAAAGGAACTGAAGCTTTGCAATTTGTGTACTGCTTGATTCCACTACATGGTTTTTAGACCTGCTGTTTTGTGTTTGGGGGGTTGACTTTTTTGATGCTATGTAGGAATGTGGTATTGGGTGGGGAAAGGTGAAACTGCTGCCATACATTTGGGTTGTTGGGGTTTTTTTTGTTGTTGTTGTTTTAAGGGAAGATGTGAACTTAAATTGCAATATAAACCAATTTTACTACTTCACAGTTCTCTTTGCATGAGATGTCCCATTATGTGAAAATTGAGTTATACTGCAGCAAAGGAGAAACACTTTGAGTATTCCTGTACAGAAAGTCTATTATGTGCACATATTGTAACTGAAAGCACAGAAACCATTTAGTAAAATGGTGGTCGAGTGTTATCACAGCCCTTGAAGTATGAATGGACTAAGTTCATAACTGTTTGTATGGCTGTGCTATGCTGTAGCGAGTCTACTTCACCACATGAAGTTAATGGATGAAAAGCTGTTCTTGTAGAGTCTCCTGAGGAGCAGTATGAGAGCCACATTTAGTTAGCCTAGCACAGAGCTGGTGAACTCTTTTTAAGTTCTCTTGAATTTATTATATGCATACTGAGAACTTTCTGCCTGTAATTCTTCTGTCTGAATGAGATCTGATGAGGTAAACCGATGTATAACATAATGCTGCTGGCATACATGCAGTAGTACAATTCTTGTACTTAGTTCCTTTAGGATGCTTCTGAAGTGACTGATACACAACTTTGTAAAGAAAAAAGATGTCACTTTCCTTACCAATTCCAGTAATGTGTCATTGTCACTAATACTGAAAGGAAATAGTGCTGATTTCTTAAACACTTCTGCAGAGTGCATGTGTTCATTTCTCTTCATAATCAAAGAGCAGTGAAAATCAGCCATTCATCCCTGGAGACATTCAAGGCCAGGCTGGATGTGGTTCTGAGCAACTTGATAGGGTTGAAGATGTCCCTGCTCATTGCAGGGGCGTTGGACTAGGTGATAGTTGAAGGTGCTTCCAACCCAGACTATTCTGTGATTCAAGCAAAATAACTAAGAAGTGCTAAATTCAGGAGGTAAAGAAAAGAAAAAGGAAGTTCTCTGGGTGTGGGTGGCATTCAAAAATTGGGTCAGCAGATGGATAATTCTGTAAAATATGAAGAGCCTGAAAGGGAAAAAAAACGCAACCCAAACTCATGAAACCCACAGCTGAAGACAACCACAGAAATGCAGTGTGCCAAGGGGGCAGTTCAGAGAAATTTTAGGCTTGTGCCTACTAAAAAAAAAAGGATGTGATGTTGAGAAGCACAGCCTTGTGAATGTGCATTTAAATAGATAGGGTTGCAAAAGTATACCTGTGTGTCATCTGTTCCTCCTTGCAACAGAATGCAAGGGCAGTGTGGCCTACTTGTGTAAGAGGCAGATCATATAAATCAAGTATTTAAAAACGTCTTTGATATGGTGATGATACGTAGTGGAAAAGGTACTTTTTAAGACTGTGGTGTTGAATGTGGAGGGGGGAAGATCCATTTATCTGTCAGAGTAGTAATTCGTTAATAAAGTTAAGAATTTTAAAAGAAAAGGCTGAGTGGTCTATGTTGTGAGTTCACAGAAACTCCTGGAAGTCTTTGAACAGCTTCTGCATGTGCTGCTGCCTTGACCTGAGCTGTCGTTTGGAGTGCTCTCATGATGGTGAAAGCAAGCTTGAAAGCCTCCCTTAAGAAGTTGTTTCTTCCCAGCCTCAGGCAGAGGAAGGGGAGATGAAGATTTTAACTGTTAATGCCATCTCACTGCTCAGGCCAGCCTCCAGAGGTGATGTTTCCCCAGTAGTAGAACCAATGCAAGCTAGTTGCCACTCCGCTTTCCCAGCACTGATACCTGGACTGACGTGTTCGACATATCTGCTACCCAAGCTGTTGCTTTTTCCTCTGGCTGCCCTTGACAGAAAGCTTGGCCACAGCACTTGCTGGAGCCTGAGCACAAAAGGGCAGTGGTAAAATGCCCATATTAGTTTAAAACAGAGGAAAGTGGGCTTTGTAGAGACTCTGGGTTAGAGCTGTGTGTTATACCTTCTACTGAAATCATGCAAGGATGAGCATCTTGGCCTGCTTCTCAGCTAACTAGCCCAAACCCAGAGATGTAGGAAAGACTCCTTCTGGGAAGGGGGAAGTTAATAAAGCTTTGACCTTATCTTGGCCTGTAGGTATTTATTAACCCATTGCCATGATATTGAGCTTCTGATCAAGGTACAGTGGGGAGTGATGTTAGGACAGTGGGTACAGTTTTGATTTTGCACAAACACCTAACTTGTGCAAAGAACTTTTTATTACCATCTTATTTCATTGTTTTTTTTTTAAAACTATTCCCTTCAGGAAGGCTTCTTCGAAGTGGTGTGCCAACATGGAGTACCAGAACACCTCACAGGGAAAGCCCAGCTCAAATCTGGTTGATGTGGGCGTGGATGATGGTTTTGAGGCACAAGATAATTAGTGGAGAAAGACTTGCAGTTTTAGTAATCTTTTTTTATGAACAAAGGGAAACAAAGTATTGTCTGTGTTTAAAATGACTTAAAATTCAGTGGTTTATTTATATACATGTAGAAGCATATGAAATGATGCAGTGCTAGTTTCTGCTTACAGTCTAAATATATGAAGTAGCCAGGCATGTTAGTGGGAATGGACATAGGAAGGTGCAGTGGTTTTTACAAGTGTGTAGCAAAGTTCAGGGTGTGGAGGGGGAAGTGAATTCATAGTCTTCTAACTTCTAGTTTCTTAGCTTTATTATGCTGATTTACAGCTTACATGAACAAAGGAGGTGCTTAGATGTTAAGTTATGAGCCTTAAACTCTTGAAGTGGAAAAAGGCTTGGTTTTGGAAATGGCTAGTAAAGGCATACTGCACATTTTGGCACCAGGTAGTTTTTGTGACTAGGCACTTGTATCTGTATGTGGTTATTTCAGCCACCATGTTGTTTATACGTTTGAAATAGCGCAGGTCTTTAACATAGCATGCGGACAATGCTGAGCCCTTTCAAGTGTGCAAGCAATATTTAAGGAAGGCTCTGAGTGTTGCAATGCTCTGGCCCTTTGCAGATTATTTGGATCATAGCATCATAGAATAGTTGGGATTGGAATGGACCTTCAAAGGTTATTTAGTCCAATCCCCTGCCACGAGCAGCAGGTTGCCCAGAAATAGTACATGTTGTAAGAAAAGCCCCAGCATCACAGATAGTGCAGTTTTCTGTCATTGTCACTGCTGTGATCCTGGCTGCAGCATGGGATCAGCGTCTCCAAAGCAGCTGTTTTCCATAATACTGTTGCCGCTGTCATCTGAATGTTTAATTATTGGCAAGCTTCAACTCTGGTGTCAGATTGTCAAGCAGTAGCATCCTGTGAAATGGTTTCCAGTGATGTGGTACAGGGTTTTAGTTTGGGTGACTTACCTGTTCCCCAGGTGGTCTAGAGCACTGTATGAACAAGAGGCATTGGGGGTTTGTTTTCCTCTCCAAGTAATAAAAGTGACCAATAATCTGTGTGGCTTTTCTCCGTGCTGTGTATAGAGCACTTGGGGACCATATGGTGGTTGACCACTGTTAACAGTGGTGCCATTTTGTTTTTCCCTGAGCACAATGTGTTTTATTTCAAGTGCTCCAGTTATTTCAGCACAAGAGCGCTTTTGAAACTTGAGAACGTTTTCTGTCTCTGCATGCTGTCTACTTAAGTATACATTTCCCGATCTTGTTCACATAATTCACTCTTGTCTTGAGGATCTTTTCCCTTGTCAAGAAAATATTTTCTTGCTTTCAGGCATCCAGCAAGTCTAGCCACTCTGGAAAAGCATGTTGGTTAGGTAGAGTCAGTTCATTTGGCATCAAAGTGCTTCAACACTGCTTGAGCCTTTAAATGTTCACCTGTTTTAAAGCTAACTATATTCAAATGAGACAGAGGTTTGAATTTCTAGAACAGTTTGTCTGGCAAGCATGAGGGGGGAGTCTTGGAATTATTTTTCTTAAAATTATCCCCAATGTGCAATGTAATAATGTAATTTCAAATAGGTCAGAAATTTATATTTGGCTTTACGGCTTCCATATGCGAGTAAATTGGATTTCATTGCCATGTAGAAATACTATGACAAACAATAATTAAAAAAAATATCCAAAAATAACGTATATTTTCAAGATAAAAATCATAGAATCACAGAATGGTTTGGGTTGGAAGGGACCTTAAAGCTCATCCAGTTCCAACCCCCTGCCATAGACAGGGACGCCTTCCACTGGACCAGGTTGCTCCAAGCCTCATCCAACCTGGCCTTGAACACTGCCAGGGATGGAGCAGCCACAGCTTCTCTGGGCAACCTGTGCCAGGGCCTCAGCACCCTCACAGGGAAGAACCTTTTCCTGATATCTAATCTCAGGCCCCCCTCTGTCAGCTCAAAGCCATTCCCTTTGTCCTGTCACTACAGGCCCTTGTAAAAAGCCCCTCTCCTGATTTCTTGTAGCCCCTTAGGCACTGGAAGCTGCTCTAAGGTCTCCCCAGAGCCTTCTCTTCTCCAGGCTGAACAAGCCATCTGTATTTGTGAAGAAGTTACAAAATAATTTTCAGGATAGTAGTGCATTCCCCAAGTTCAGTCTTGTGACCATGAAGTAAGAAATGCCACGAGGCTGTAGCTTGGGGCAGATGTGGATCTTCATGTTGCTCTGACAGCAGTGCTTTCTGGTGGCTGTGCTGCTGGCACCGTGGTGGTGCAGACTGCACGTGTGGGAAATGAGGTCTGGTGGTGGGCTTGGGAGAAGCCAGGGCTCATAGAAGCACAGAATGGTTTGGGTTGGAAGGGACCTTAAAGCTCATCCAGTTGCAACTCCCTGCCATGGACAGGAACACCTTCCACTAGACCAGGTTGCTCCAAGCTTAGTCTGACACAGTGTAGGAAGGCTTCTGCTGCAAATGGGAAAGCTCTGGTGTGGTGGCAGCTGGACCGTGCTGCCTCAGGTGCAGAAAAATACTTGTCCCTGTGACTAGGGTAGAAAACTGTCAGAACTTACATGGGTGCTGGATTGACTCCTTGACCCAATTGTGGAAGAAGTCAGGTTTGTCATCTTCAGTAAGTGGCAGGTATAGACTGTAGGGGTGTGAGGGAGTGTGTAGCACCTTGAATGAGACTGTCAAATCCCACTACATCACAGGGTATGCACACAATGCTCTGTGAGTTGTTAAATGCACTGCAAACTCTTCAGTGTATACAGTAAAATAATCTGTAGTTGGGACCTGACAGTATATGACTGGATAGAACAAATACATATATCTAAAATACAATTTTCTTCACAAAGGATTAAAAGAAAAATTTAAATAATTGAAGCTGAAGGTTGAATGTTTCAGTTAAGCAAAATGAAATAGTAATTAAGCAGTGTTTAGCCAAGCACATGAAACCAGAGTTTGATACCTCTGTTGTTACCAGTTCTCATTTTTATAAGGAGGTAGGAGCCATTTTCATCTAAATCACTTGTTCCAATCAAAATTGAAAGAACAAATGAAGTACTGAAAAAGAGGACAATTCTTACTTTTCCAGTCTGTGGATTAAAGGTTGATGTGGAGCCCTAAGGTTGTGAAAACAAAAAGTTAATGAATGGGCTTCCTTGCCCATCTTGTATTATTTCCTTTTTTCTAATGCGGTTTAAATGTACACCCTGTATTCATAAATGCAGTTTTTGTTTATATGTCCCATTGATGATAGTTATTAATAGGGAGTTTTGGAGGCGTTTTTTGTGTATCACACTGCATTTGGACAGAGTTCTAACAGATTACAAAAGGGCTCTAGATAAACAGAGCTATAAACTCACTGAGATATTTGTACATTTTTGGTAAAGAAAGGAAATAGCAAGTCTGGTGTAATACAGTGCTTAGCTGCTGATTTTCTTTTATGTTTAATTTGTCAAAAGATGAGAAATCACTTTTTCATTCAGAAGATCATTAAAGGGCACCCAAAGAAGGAAAACTAAAAATACCTGTGGATGGTGAAGGAGTTTTTGTTGCGATCAGTTGGGCTTCTTTCCTTGCTGGTGTTCCTCTTTGGCCATTCATGGAGCGCTCAGTGTTGGCTGCTTGTCAGTGCTGATGTCAAATATAAACTTGTAACTCTCATGCAGATGCATTGTTTACCGGAGGATTTAGTCTCTCAAGGGCCACAGATTTCTGTAACACAGAATCCAAGGTCAGCTGGTGTTTGTGTAGTGCCTCCTCTGGCTGCATAAGAGTTTTTTCTGGTTTATTCCTCTGCTTTACAGTTTTTTTGTTCCCAAACTATTGGGTTTGGATTGACATGCATTTTCCACCTCCCCAGCTTGACTGCTGCCAAAAGTGAGTTATTGGTTTTTGAAAGCCTGAGCAAGAGCAGTTTGTCCATTTTGGAATATGAGGTTACTACTCATGGTGAAAATATTGGGGGTTTTAGGTTTTTAAGTTAAAATAGGTGGTCATGTTTGAGAGTTACAGAGGAAGAATTGGTTTTGATAATACTGAACTATGGTCTACTGAAAATCATAGGCTGTGCATTCCTAGTTTGTTTTTCTGTCTTCCTAAGCTGAAATGCTATGGCAGATGGAGGATCTGCCATGTAGGTAGTGATATTTGGGAAAATAGGAAATAACTGGGTTGATAAAACAAAAATAACTGTCGTTCAACTCATTTCATTATGATGTCTATTTTACTGTTCTGCCCTACAGGTTGTTAAGGATGACTGTGTTTACTTTTCTGAGTGAAAGCTACAGACACCTCCTTTAGTCCAGAAACTGAAGCTTGAAATGTTTGTTCTATTCGTTTCAATTCCTGCCTGACGCTGGCTGAGCACTGAGCATGGTTTGAAGGCATTAATCCTTGTGTGCGCGGGTAGGGAATTGCCATTGAGCTGGGTCACTAGGGAAGGCTTTTGGTAGCTGCCTATTTAATTTTTCCCGTTTCTTTTTTGTCTGGAATAAATGAGTAATTCAGTAATATCAGCTGTTGCTGTCTTGGCAGAATATAAAGAGTAATTGAGAAGTTTGGAATGGGAAGTATGCTGTGTTGGGAATTTGTGTTGAAAACAGGACCTTTCTGAGACACATTCATGCATTTTCTTGCCTTGATGTCAGAATGACTGTAATTAAGTACTTAATTGAAAGATTTTGCTTTGTGCAGCTTTCATGCAGATTAAACAGTGACGTGGAGCTGCCCACTCTATAACTTTCATTTTGCCCACTTCAAAACTTTTTCAAGCTTTTTGGAAAGGGTGGTTGTAAATGTAATAATCAATATGAGGAACTAAACCGCTCTAAGAAGAGTTTTCCCACAGCATTTGAGACATCATAATAACAGCTTGTGTTCTGTCTCAAGCTTTGGTAACCCATTTTAATTTTAAAATAAAATCAATACTGTTCTTTTAGAATGGGATACTGGTATTGTTGCTTTATACTTTGAAGGAAGTACTGTGAAATCATAGTCAACTTAGAATGAGGGGTTCTTTAGTTTGTTACTGTAAATAAAACCCAAAATCGTTGCTGATGGCCCATTCAAAATAATTTTGTGCTTCTAATATTTGGATGACACCTTTGTAATTTAATCAGTTGCAAAGTGCTCCCAGCTCCAACCGTCTTAATTTCTTCATGTCCAGTGAAAGGAGAGAGGTGCCAAGGATATGTATGCCATGCAGGCTCCCTTCTTGGGAGAATGAAGGCAGCTGGGCTGTCATCAGGCATGGAACTTGATGGAGCCACAGAGGTGTAACTGTTTAAATGCTGCACATGGGAGAAACCCGTGTATTATTATCTGATACTGATGTCTGTGTGTAACTAGCCGTGGACCCAACATGATTTCCTTCATCAACATGGCACACAGTTGACTGCAAACTTTTCTGTTACCAGATAACTTTCACAAATTAATCCAGGTTTTTTAGTGCTAACACAAGGTATTTGCAACCAGAATTACTGCTTATTTCAGAAACGAGAAGCCAGAGACTTGAGGTCACAGGACATCTGTTCAATAGCTTCTAGGGATTAATAGCTCTACCTATGAAAAGCCTGACTGGCATGTCCCATCTTCTGCAGGTAGAAGTATGTGAGGTGGGTCATAGTATCGCTGCATCCCCACAAATATTGCTGGCTGAAAAGTATTACTTTCTCAAATCTCTGGTGCCCATGAACAGTAGGAATACAATAATAATAAATGCATGGGTATCAGTACCTTAAACAGAAAGGTGCTACTATATTTAAGGACTTCTTTTTTTTCCTGGTCAGTGTTTTAAGATTTATTCACAGGTGCAAAGCAGGAAATGTATTTCATTTGAAAGTTAAGAATTTAATTTTCAAAGTGCCTTTCTCCAGGAGCCTGTGTGTCTTGTGACACAGTCTGTAACTTGCCTGAGGAACGTGCCTGTAGACAGAAGAACAAGGATGTTATTTACTGAAGATGCAGCTTTACAATTGCCCGTGTATCATTCCTTATTTCATTGTTGACATTTAAAAAGTAAACCCCGTACCAACAGACTCTTCTTCAAGCGCAAATTTTGGCTAAAAAAATCCAGTTGTGTTCTTCCCCCCCCAAAAAAAAAAAAGGCGTTTTGGACATCACAAAACTTGCCCAGGAAGAGGAGAGCACTCCTCATCACATTGTGTCACCTCCCAGCCAGACATATTCGTATGCACTGAAGTGATGAAGAACTGGATCATTTCTCCTGACCTTCAGTTTTGTTTGGGTTTTTCAGCATTAGTGGCCTGATATAGCATGATACCAAGAAGCTTTCTGAATGAATGGTGTTTATGCCAGGTGAATTCGCCTCATCTATGCTTCCCACCCATGGTTACCTTAACAGGTAACCATGACTTGTGAAAGCATGAATGAGAAGGAAGAGCCAATCTCTTATTGTTCTCTGTCCTGTTTCTGTCCTTTCCTCCTTGGTTATAGCATTGAATTCAGACAGCTCCATTCACATCAGTGTGACTACCAAAGCTATGTCAGATTTGCGGTACTGCACAGCTGGCATACTTTTTCCTCACTGAAGTTTTTCTCTCTTAAGTGGTACAGAGGTATTTAGCTGTACTGCACAGTTCTAAAACCATCGACAGATAATCTCTTTCCTGTAAGAAACAATTTTTCTGAATTTTTATGCATCTCAGTAATGTGAAATGATTTCTCCAGCTTTCACCATCTTGATTTTTAAAACCCTCTTTGTTCTGACCTAAAGTGGCTCATTCTCTCTACTAGATTATTTCATTTCATTTTATTAATTCTATTACTAATTTATTATACTGCCTAATACTTTTAAAGACTGTTCTGAATTTAAGGAGTCAATTACAGAGCTGTGTGCTTGCTTTGATGGGAAAGTGATAGAGTCTTCCATCACCCTGACTTCTCGAGTAAACAGGAGTCTGGTAGCATGAATGCCTGAGGCATGTTCTGCCAGGTAACTCTGACAGAGCTATGCCAGACCCTGTTGCCACAATTGTAGGCTTACTTCCATGGTCCAAGGTAGAATGTGGGTATCAGTGACCATTCTACCTCCCACCGTACCCTGCTAGCCTTTTTGGCTTTGCCCCTAACTTGACTGTGAAAAGGGCTAGTGGGTGGATTCATAGTTTCTTGAGCGATTCATAGCAAATAACTGCACAGAAATCATGGTGTGAGAGGGTGGTGTTGGGTTCCTGCTGGTTTCTTTGCAGGGAACTATAGCCTTCCTGCTATTAACAGAATAAATACTATCACCTTGGCTTTTCCTGAGCACGGTTGTTAGGAAAAAAGTTAGGGTATTTCAAGGATGTTCACAGAATCATGGAATGGTTTGGAACAGACCTTAAGGCTCATCCAGTGCCATGGGCAGGGACACCTTCCATGAAAGCTGAAAAGCCCCATCCAGCCTGGCCTTGAGCACTGGCAGGGATGGGGCAGCCACAGCCTCTCTGTGCCAGTGTCTCACCACCCTCACAGGGAAGAAAATCTTTCTAATATCTAATCTAAATCTCCCCTCTTAAAGCCATTCCCCCTTGTCCTGGCACTACAGGCCCTTGTAAAAAGTCTCTTGAGAGTGGACCACAGGGAGAATCCCCTCCCTTGACCTGCTGGTCACGCTCCTTTTGAGGCAGCCCTGGACATGGTTGGTTTCTGGGCTGCAAGCGCACACTGACACTTCCTCTTGCAGAAGCCAGGCTCTAGTTCTATGAACCAAGGCCTTGAATGTGCTGTGATGAGCAGCTCTGCTTAGTCCTCATGATCGCTGGCAGTGGTCAGGCTGGTGCTGTGAAGGCTGCTTGTGCAGCTCTTGCTTTCCTCTGAGGTCGGCTGTGGCTTTCTAGGTCAGTGGTGAAATCCTGTTTGGGTGCAAACTGCTCTGTGCCAGCCTTTCCTGGCTGTCTGGATTCACTCACAGCATCTGCCTAGGTTTCAAGTCTTGCTGGTGTGAAACATGCGGGGGGCCGTGTGGTTCCTGGTGTTGGTATGAGCAAGGGGGTTTTGGCCCCTGCTTCAGCCCACTGTAACTGTGGGAGAGCCGCACTGTCCAGCTACACAAACAAATGATGCTGGTTTATGAAAGGAGCTGCAAATAGTGTGCAGCTGATCTCATAGCTGACCCAGCTTTTGAGTGGGAGATTGGACATAGACCTCCAGTGACCCCTTCCAGACTGAATCCTTCTGTGAAAGTGGTTTGCATGGGGTCATGCTTGTGTATCGGATGTTTGCATGTTACAGAAACAATAATGTGAAAACCTTTGTGAGATTTTTCTGTAGTTTCTAAGGATGTTATTTTTTTATTATTATTTTGCTGTAAACTTGCTCATATTAATCTCATTGTCCTTTGGTTTGCTTTTTTTACTTTTTCAGTCAAAATGTTATGGCCAGGCTTTATTGACTGAAGTTTACAAGCATCTGAATTTGATTGAATCAGACTACTTTGGGATTGAGTTCCAGAACATCCAGTCATATTGGGTATGTACAGTTCCCTGATGAATTTGGGATAATAAAAAGATGGAGTGAATGTGCTTGGTAGCGTGTCAAAAGTTTCAAAGTCTGCTGGAGTCTCCTGTAGGATTATCTCATTCATTCTTGTAAACCTGCTTTGCTCACCAGAACAAACAAATAATGAAGCAGAGGTGGGGAATCAGATTCTACTACTTGTTAAATCTTAAGAAAAAGTATGAAGCAGTTAAGTAGTTGCTAATGTTCCCACTTCTAGGGACCAAATAAAATCCTCCTTCCCTCTGACAGCGGAAACATAGCTCAAAGTGTAGTCCGTGGAGCACTTACAAAATGGCATTGCAATGTGTGATTTTGGTAGTGTTCATGTATATCTTCAGTTAACTGAGTCTTCAATTAATTTCCCTTAAGAGTCACTATGAAGCACTTTTCTAATGAATACAAACTTTGGCAAACATAGACCTGCGAGCTTTTAAAATCACTGATCTAGATAAATACTGACACTCTCTAAGGCTCCTAGTTGCTTATCCTGTACCATGCGAAGAGGGCAATGTGGCTTCTAAACCAGGAAATTCCCAAACAGTTCCCAAAACTGTCTTTTTTTTCTTTTTTTTCCTATTACTTTTTCTAGTTTTAAGACTCGCATGCAGAAAATGTTACTGAAACATGAAGAGTACTGATAGCATTAATACACGCTGGTCTTGAGCCAAGGAAATGCAGTAAAGCTTGTTTAGTTTCTGTTTCTTCTGCAGAACATCCAAAGTGTTTCTGTATCTAATAATGTTCTTCAAATCCTCAGCTCTCTCTCAGACAGAGAAGTAACTAGTGAGGACCAAACATAATTGTCTTGTTTCAATTTATGGTTTAGAGGGATGGAGGAAAAGAAAAGTCGAGCATCCGGAATACTTTAGTTAGTTTTATAGATGATTCTTTTTCAAGAACAGAGATTGTCTTTCTTTAAGAATGTGCTTGTCAAAAGAGAAAAAAATGTGGAAATTCATGCTGAGTAAAAATCCTGAAGCTGGTAAGTTAAGAGAGATAGAAAGGAAAAAAAGTTGGACCCTGTCATGTTCTCCCAACCTTCTGTAGTTCTGTAGCCTGGCTCCTGTGCACAGAGTGTGTTTTGGCATGATTTCTGTCTTCTTGGCAGGGCTGGTGTGCTCCTGCTGACTTGGCTGTTCTTCTGTCCAGATGAGCTTTAAGCACAGATCAGTGGTTTTTCTATTGATGCATGATAAATGTCAAATCAAATAGATAACTACACTTTCTTAAAGCAAGGCAATTGCTGTCATACTGCAGTGAGGAAGAAGTGCCTACTCATAAATTACTGCTTGTTTTGAATTTCCTTTTGATGTTTTCATATTGTATTCAAACAGCAATGTCAGTTTGTAATTTTTTCTCTTTAATTTCAGATTTGGCTGGAGCCTATGAAACCTGTTATTAAGCAAGTACGACGTAAGTACTTTTTAAAAAGGAAGTTTTCCTTAATTTGCATCTCCTTTACATGGGTTGCTTTCACAATTACTACTTGATTTACTGGTTATGCTTCCCTGAAAATTGTACTTGGTGCGGGTGATAGTGGTTCCTGTTTGGGCATGAAAACCTGATGTTTTTAATATGTAGTATGTAGTGGGTGGAATGGAAACTTACTGAAGGTAGGCTTCTTTCTGTGTGATAAATATCTGGATAGGTTGGGTCAGCTGGTGTTACGTTGAAGGGAAACATAACACTTGCAGTTTGTGAGCTTTTGTGAGTTGTGTTGTCTTATGGTGGAAAGAAAAAGGAATATTCTGGCTTATTACACCCATTGTATGGGAGGAAGTAGCATCTGCAGTAGTGAAATCCTGTCTGAGAGCTGATGTACCTTTCAGAAGGACTGAAACAAAACTGCACTCAGAGCTTGCTGAGACACAGGGAATTTCAGTGGGGTGGGTATTCCCACGTCATTCTCAAAAACTTTCTCCGTGTACTCAGGAGCAGTTTCACTGAGAGAGCAGAGGTAGGGATTGCCCATCCAGTGCACAGCTGCAGCTTCAGAGTCCTCTTTACTTTGGTTGTGAAATTTGTGTCTGCTCTTTTGCAATACCAGTGCTATCTTTTCTTTTCTTTGTGCTACTCTAAAAAAGTAATGCAAGATGCACTTTAAAGGCCAAAAGTAATTGAAGAATGCAGTATGGTAGTTCTGCAGATGTTGAAAGTGATCAAACTTTCCTTTTTCCCCTTAGAGCAGGGTTAAGCTGTTTGCTTGTTTTCTGTTTGTGTAGGGCTTTGTGGAAGAGCAAGATCAGGAGGGGTGTGATGGATTCCTACTCTTTTCAAATCTTAGAATAATAGAATCATAGAATAGTTAGGTTTGGAAAGGACCTTAAGATCATCTAGTTCCAACCCCCCTGCCATGGGCAGGGACACCTCCTACTAAACCATGTCATCTTAATTGAAAAACATGTTCATCTTAATTGAAAAAGGTTGAAAATAAGTACTGGGACGTAGTTCTGAGTTGCTCTTCTGCCTAAAATTGATTGCCAGAAAATGAAAATATCACCAATTCAACCTATATCTTTTTTTTAACTTTAAGTTCATATTTTTAACTTTTAATGACATTGTTTTTAAGCAAAAGAGCTAAACCACCTATAAAAGAAGGCTTTCTTAGAATGGATATATAATACTTCCACTCTATTTCCACCCAATTTCAACCCAACTCTAATTCAACCCAAGTGCCATCTTTCTATGTACTCCACGCAGTAGGCTTGCTTTGTTTTTCCAGTGCTCCTGGCTGGAAGTAATTATGTCTTAGTCAAAAGGTCTGATGATCTGCAATGTTGCTTGAGTACTCTTTACATATCCTCTTCTATACCATATGAACGGTATATGTAGGTATATACCATGTAAGCGGTATAGAATGGCACTGGGGAAACTTGACTTTAGATCATAGGCTGATGCCTGTGTGTTCCCTGATGGTACGTATGACAGTACATAGCTCTAAAATGGTCTTAAACCATGGGGATGTGCTAAAATTTATGACTGCTCTTCTGCATAGTTGCAAGTGGGGTTTTCTTGTTGTAAAATGTTATACTACTGACTATTCCAAATAGTTATTTAGGATTCTGTTTAGATTAAAATGATAAATTAGTTTTCTCCCTGTAGGCAAGGTTGACAAGGGCGGTGTTAAAAATGGGAGGAAGTGCGTATTGACAGGCATGCTGGGAGCCATGTGGATCCAGCTGGGTTCAGCTGGACTCGTGGATTCAGTTCATCAGCCACTCTG
This sequence comes from Psilopsiagon aymara, assembly GCA_024733675.1. Lineage (NCBI taxonomy): Eukaryota > Metazoa > Chordata > Aves > Psittaciformes > Psittacidae > Psilopsiagon > Psilopsiagon aymara. Next base: position 26,589 of record JANRGW010038950.1, read on the forward strand.
GTGGTGGTGGTTGGTGCTGCGAGAGTCTGTGGGATGTCTCCACCTTCCTCCCCTTGTGGGAACTTCTCACTGCAGTGCTTTTGTGTGGAGTCAAGTTGTTGCTTTGAGGCATTATAGCTTTAGTGGTGCACAAGCCCATTTTTACAGCATTGAGGCTCCAGACTTACCTTGGAAGTAGTATGGGTAGTTTTTAGAGGAGCTGCCTATTGCATCCCCATTGATGCGGACAATTTATACCCCATAGGCCCACTATAGTTAGCTGGCAAGCTGAAAGCTGGCTAGACTTCATGTGTGTTTTATTTCTCTGCTTGCTGGGAAACATAATATACATGTGCTTATGAAAGAGAGTTTTTTGTGGAATTGCAACCTTTTCTTACAGGACCAAAGACTACGATGCTTCGTCTGGCTGTAAAGTTTTTCCCTCCAGACCCGGGTCAGTTGCAAGAGGAGTATACTAGGTAAAGTATTTTTTGAAGAAGTTGATTTGCATTACTTACTGAAATAAAAGGAAGGTAAGGGTGGAGGGATATTGGTATCTGTTGCTAAGCAAAACTTACATTGAAGTAAGAGCCAAACAGCACTTCTCACTAGTTAATGTCATGGTTTTATCATATACATGTTGACAGATGACTGTTACCAGAAAAAATATTGTTCAAACCAGAAAACAGTCCAGAATAGGGTTTGCCAAACACCATGGTGTCAAAAGACACAGGATATAGAGGAAACAATAAAATTTATAAACAGGACATACATAAAATAATCAGTACCTATTTTAATAAATGAGTTAACCTTTTAAACTTCTGAAGTCCATACTTTAAGTATCCTACAACTAGCAAACACACTTTACTGTTCACCTTTTTTCACTGATGCTCATCATGAGAAACTTTTGCTGATTGCCAGTTAATCTTCGGTAAATTAAGCAGACTTTAATCTATTTGCTAGCATCAGGGAACATGGATTGAAGTCTGTGACTCTAACAAGGACATTACTCAGGATTTTAGTGCTTAAAGAACTCATTTGGTGCTTCTCCCAGTTGTACTACTTTTAATTGGAATTCCTTTTAGAGATCCACAGAGGTTCCTTATTATCCTTCAGACTTTAAAGCAAGGAAGCATGATAACTGCTGTGATATGGTACAGTTGTCTCTTTTAATGATAAATAATGTATAAAAATTTTGTTTGCTCCCAATTTTCTTATGTTAATTGCTGTTCCTTGTAAGAATTTCATTAGGAACACAGCTTTTGGGAACAGGAACTGTATTTTTGCCCATTAATGAAGCATTTTTGTGGAATTCTGGTCTGTGCTTAGAGCATCTGTGTGTTTCATAATGTACACTTTATAGTAAGTGTATTGAAGAATTCATTCATACATTCATAAAAATACATGAAAATCAATTTAGGTTGGTCCTTACCAGCATGCTTTCAAGGCTACCTTGTTTTTCTTCTTTCCTTGTATGTTTTGCAGGCAGTTTATTACTTACACAAAACTGTTAGACAGAGATCTATTCCTCTTTAACAACTGATTGGGAAATACTTTGGTTAAATGAGTTTAGGAGCATAAGGAAAGGAAATTTCATTTCTTACTGTGTTTGTAGGCTGCTAACATTGTAGTCTTAGGAAATACAACCAGTGAGTAAATTAATTGAGTGCTAGCAGAAATGCTTATTATTTTTCCTAACAGAATATTAGAATTAGAAGATGGTCTTCCATCTTTTTTCCAATGGATGAAATCATGTGAAGTGTTAAGCTTCTTTCCAGCTAAAAATGACACCTGCTGTTACTTCAAAAATCAAACTTGTTAAAAGCACAGTGCTCCTTCTGCTTCCTTGTTCCTGTGTGTTCATTTATGCTGATAAACTGCATTGGATTAGTCATGGGTTATTCAGTTTGATCTGACCATTCTTGCAAGCAAGACTTCTGTGTTATCTTGTTTTTGGAGAGAGGAAGAATTAGGAGATTCTTGTTTTATAAAACCTTGCTCAGTCATTCTATCACTCTTTCATGTGTCAGGGTGATACTTACAACTCCAGTACTTGTAAATCTCTCTCAGGTACCTGTTTGCTTTGCAAATCAAGAGAGACTTGGCAGAGGAACGGCTGACCTGCAGCGACAATACAGCTGCTCTTCTGGTCTCTCACCTTCTCCAATGTGAGTATCTCAACTGTGTTTGACGTCAGGTGATGTTGCCATTGCTAACCTGAGTTAAATAGCATATGGAATCTTTCGCAACTAGAAGCATTTTCTGTCTCAAGGATAATTCCTTCTCTACATGTAGTAAACCTGTTGATTTTGAATAGTGGGATTCTCATCAGGGATTCCTGTGGTGAAGAACAGCTGGTGCTTACATATGAGTTCATTTTGGCTTTGTGGAGACTGTACGAAACCAAACACCTTGAATGTTGTCTGCCTTCCCTGGCTCTGCAAACTGGGTCACTAACATGCTTTATCTTCCAGACAGCTGCTCCCATCTGCCTCTGTGCTTCCTTGGCTTCATTTCTCACTTTCCCTGTGGCTGGGGGAGATACGCGTATAGAGACTAGGCTGACGTAAAACTAGACACGTGCCAGGACAAGTTCAGCAGTAGGATTGTCAGCAGCTTTCCTGCTTGCTGGGAGTGAAAATGGAAATGGGAAGCAATTAATTTGGAAGCTCTCCATGTTGCTGCTTGCTCACTCTGTACATGCCTGAACACCTGAAACGTGGCCTTTAAGATGAGCAGGTTGAAAAATACGAACGAGCTCAGACACCAAATCCACCAGAGCAGCTGCCAAATGATAGTGTTTACAAATCTGTAACCTGAGCTGCAGAAATGGGGTTTTGTGCCTCCTTGCTGGGTTGAAACTAAAGCTGCACTGCTAAATGGTTATTAGTTATCTACTTCTGCATTCTAATATAATAATACAATTATAATATTAGTTATAGTGATTTCATTACAAGAGCAAATCTAAGTTCTTTGTGTGCTGTCAGTGAGTGACATGGTTAAAATTTGCTCATGATTTTCCAGCAGTGCAATGTGGAGCTAGTGAGCAAATCTCAGTGTCTGGCCTTGTTTAGTTTGCTTCTACTGTACTAGAAAATCAGAAGTGAGAAAGAACATGATTCTTTTTAAGATAAGCCATTTTACAGAAGTGCCTTTCAATTTTTTTTCTTGTTTCCTATGCTGGCTTGATTTTAAGCAGGGTATTGCTGTGTTCTCTTAAAGAACAGCTGCCTTGGGTGGGATTATTAGTTCACATAGTTCAGTCTCTTTTCCATGACAGTAGCTGATAGCAGATGTTATGGGGAAGCCCTCTGAAGCAGAGCAAGCATGTGGCAATACTTCCTTTGCTTCATCCATTCTGTAATATTTGCACGTGGCCTTTGTAAGTTGAAGATGGACTCTGCATCTCTTTAAGTTGTGCTTGATGAATTTTGCTTCCATGTATTTGTCTAACTTTTGAATTTGCTTATGTTTCTGGCATCCTTCATGCTAATGAGCTTCACTTTTGGGAGGTTTGGAGGATTACATATATCTTTTTGTCTATTTTAAACTTTTGCATTTTAATGTAATATTGTAGCTTTATATTTCATTATCAGAAAAGTTTAAATAGCCTTTTAAAATGTATTTACTTAACTTGTAGTTTTTATATACATGTGCCATACATTCTGCCTGCCTCATGCTTTTCTTTCCCAAGCATAAGACTTCTAATCATTTCACATCTTATCAGATGTAAGCTGTTCTGCACTTTTGATTTGTGCTTTTTTCTTCTGTAAACCTCTTCCTAAATCCACAGCATAATTAATGAAGGGCGTGGATATGTGAAGGAGAGACCAAATTTCAAGATGTAGGCACTGTGGGGATATACAGTCACATAACACTGCTTTCTCTTTTGCCATGTATTTATTTTATTCAATTCCCAGCATGTTATTTGCCTTTGGGCCAAGTAGGCTTGTTCATAACTATTTTACATCTTTTAGAAAACTTAAATTGAAATATGCTGGCTTGATATGAGATATCTGTAACAAAGACCACCTCACAGGTCTTCTGCAAGTCTCACATTTTTGACTGTAAAGAAGTCAAAGTCTGAACTCTCCAAACAATATTGTAATCCTCAGGAAGTCTGCTTGGGATAAATGTGAATGTTTTGTAAAATGAAGCTGGATACAAAGTGTGATGCACAGATTTGTAGCACTTAAAAGAAGATACATTCTGGCTTTTGGGATCTCTGTAACTCCTTACCAAGTATTTTCTGTCATTGTTCTTTTTCCATTATTTCTTAGTATTCTAACATGTTTTTGTTTTCTGTAATAGCTGAAATAGGAGATTTTGATGAATCAGAGGATCGAGAACACCTTAAAACAAACCAGTATTTTCCAAACCAGGAAAGAATTGAAGGAAAGATTCTGGAGTTCCACAGGAAACATGTGTAAGTCAGAATTAGTGTATACCCTTACTGTATACTCCTGGCAAGCAGGTGGACTGGCTTGGTGGAGGTCCAGTGTGCTGCACAATAGGATGGTGTTATGGTTGTGGAAGTTAAACACCAGTTACATCTAGCAAGTAAAGTTGGATCTACTGTTAGTTACATAGTTAGGACCAAGTTGTTAGGCAGTAATTTTTCTCAAGTAATTTTTTCAGGTTACCTTTAATAACATACCACAGAGAGCTATCGTGAGCTTGTAAGAACTGTTTTAGGCAAAATCCTTCTTCAGAATATCCAGTCTACAAAGTTTAGGTTCAGGTTGTCATCAAATGCATAGGCCTTGCTTTTTTCTAAGTTATTAAAAAACAATTGCATTGTACTCATTCTACATTAAGCATGACAAAGATGTAGAAGGATGAAGGGAGTGGTAAAGAAATAACTTTTATTAGAGCTTATGCAATACCTTATCTTACAGATGGAGTATTTTTTATGTAAGTTTCTTAGGGACAAAGAAACTCTTTGCCACAAATATAAAATTAATTCCAACACGCTTTCTGGAACTGCATAAATGAATGCTTTATTATTTGAAATGCCAGCTTCTTCCTCTGTGCACGTTCAATGTATAGTAAGGTTGTATGTTTCACAGTCTAATCTGGCTGGCCTTAAAATGTGGAAATCTACTCTGTGTGCAGTGTAAGTAAGTAAGCTTGGTAAGTGAGCAGATTTGGAATAAACAATCACAGAATGGTTTGAGTTGGAAAGAATCTTAGAGCTTATCAAGTTCCAACCCCCCTGCCACAGGCAGGGACACCTTCCATTAGACCAGGTTGCTCCAAGCCCTGTCCAACCTGGCCCTGAATACTACCAGGGATGGGGCAGCCACAACTTCTGTGAGCAACCTGTGCCAGTGCCTCACCACCCTCACAGTGAACAATTTTTTCCTAATACCTAATCTAAATCTCCCCTCTGTCAGTTTAAAGCCATTGATCCTTGTCCTGTGACTACAGGCCCTTGTAAAAAGTCCCTGTCTGTATTTTTTTTGTTGGCCTCTTTAAGCACTGGAAGCTGGTCATGCTCCTTTTGATGCAGCCCAGGACACGGCTGATTTCTGGGCTTCAAGTGCACACCACCAGGTCATGCTGAGCTTCTCATTGATCCACACCCCCAAGTCCTTCTCCTCAGGGCTGCTCTCAATCCAGTGTCTGCCCAGCCTGTGTTTGTGCGTGGGATTGTCCTGATCCAGGTGCAGCACCTTGCACTTGGCCTTGTTGAACTAAATGATATTTGCACTGCCCCACTTCTCCAGCCTGTTTAGGTCTGTCTGGATGGCATCCCTGCTCTCCAGTGTGTCAGCCACACCACACATCTTGATATCATTGGCAAACTTGCTGAGGGTGCACTCAATCCACTGTCCATGTTGCCAACAAAGATGTTGAACAGCAGCAGCTCGAATACTGACCCCTGAGGAACACCACTTCTCACTGATCTCCATTTGTACATGGACCACAACTCTTTGAGTGTGACCATTCACTGAATTCCTTATCCACCGTTTGGTCCATCTGTCAAGTCCATGCCTCTCCAGTTTAGCGACAAGGATGTCATGCAGGACAGTGTCAAATGCCTTGCACAAATCGAGGTATATGATGTCAGTTGCTATTCCCTTATCCACCAGTGCTGTGGCCCCATCACAGAAGACCACCAGATTTATCAGGCACCGTTTGCCTTTAGTGAAGCCCTGTTGGCTATCGCAAATCAGCCCCTTGCTGTCCATGTGCCTTATGATAGTTTCCAGGAGGATCTGCGCTATGATCTTGCCAGGCACCAAGGTCAGACTGACAACATATGATCCTTGTGGAAGGGTACTAAAATTCTACTTGGAAAATCAGGGTTTGCGTTCTGTATTTGCCACTGCTTTTAAGCAGGCAGTGTTAGTATTGCTGAGGAATTCCTGGTTATTCCCAGCCATAATGACCCTAACGTTGCTTCTGCAGTTCTTGGAGGCAACAGGTCAAATTAAGATAAAGTGTTTGATAAAATGGTGACAGAGGTTTGATTTCACCCATTGAGTGTAGTTTTTGAGACCTTCCATATTAGGATTTAGCAATGTGAAGTGTTTTTATTAGTTGTGAATATCCACCTGCACAGTTTCTTACACATGGTTGTGTGTTTAAATCCAAGTACTATATTGGACATCTAAATTCTCCTTTTCAGCTGTACTGAATTACCAGTACTGATGGGATTTCAGTTTCAATTCCCAATGAAATCAGGTGTTTGTTACTTTTTTTTCTGCTTTTGAACCTTTGAGTTGCATGTGGAAACAGTGAAGGAACAAACACGTTGTTTTGAAGTAAAATAAAATGCATGCTGGGAGGCAGTAGCTTGAGAAAGAAAACCACTAATTTCATAGAAATATTTCATTATTTTTCTCATGTCAAAAGAAAAATACTGAAACAATTAGGTAATGACTTCAAATGGTTAAAGGAGGAGCATCTTTTTCATGCAGCTCGTAAGACCATTGTGAAACTTACTACTGCAAGATGCTGTGGAGTCTAAAGGTACAAATGGCTTCATGAAAGGTTTAGACACCATCATGCAGTACAGGCTGATTGCTTTAAAATTTGAGAAGAAATGTGATTTTTGTAGTTCTGGGATAAGTTTCATCCAAACCATCCACAGAACAGCCCTTTGTTAATCATGTGCCTGAATCTGATTGAGTTGCTTTTGCTCGCGGGGAATTTTCTTGGCTTCCTTTTCTCGGTGGAAAGGTCATGACTGTCTCCTGGGTCAGTTAGGGTCTGGTAATTCTACTAATCAGGGTCAAGCTTTTCTTTCAAACAAGTTACTTCTAATTGTCCTTTACAGTAAGGAAAGTTTGTATTTTTGCCTGCCAGGAAGAAATCAGTGGAAGCTTAATACAAAAAGATTCCATATTTTTTAAGCGTACTTTACATTAGTTTAAAGAGAATCGCATCTAACACACCATGTTATTAAAATGATTGCAAATCTTATTTTAAGGCAGTGTTTTGGAAGTGTACGTTCGAACCACGTTAAGATGAAAAGCTGACGTGTGTGGTTAGAAACGGTTACAACAGAACATTAGCGATACCTGAGTACCTTGAGCTCATGTTTCCAATCACCCAGCGCCTTTGGAAACATTTTTGTTAGACGTAATTTTGGAAGCACTGCAGACCTAAAAATAGCTGTGACTGCCTTACACGTCTGCTCTCGCTTCCCTTGCCCAGGGAGTATTGGCCACCCTTTTCCATTTTTAGTAGTTGTGAAGGTCCTGTGTTTTCTCAGAGCACATCCACATTTTTTCCCCTTGTTTCTGTTAGAAGGAGCAAGCCGGAGCATGGACCTTGGGCATTTGCCTCCTCGGTAATCAGCAGTCCAGTTAAATGGACAAAATGCTTCTCATTATCCCTGTGCATCATATTTCTATTTTTTGTTTTATTTTCCTTTCCTTCAGTTGACATTATTTCCCCACTCTAGCTCTAGAAGACCGGTGTTCTGTTCCACTGATGATTGCTTTTGACGGAGACTTCTTCTATAAACAGAGCCTCAGGGATAAAAAAAACATTTCTGGTAGGATGGCTCATCTCTACATCGTGACTGCATCATCTTTTTTCTGACTCAGTTTTCCTCCTCAGCAGCCCTTGCTTTGCCTTGAGCACCCTTTCTCATACACCAGTGTACAGGGGGCTTCTGTGTTGTACCAAGCCGTCAGCTTCAATTTGACTTTCTGCTAGAGTTGCAGCAGGAGCCTTCGAGTGCCATCCGTGAGTTGGGGGAGCAGGAGGATGTGTATGGCTTGCAGAGGATGGTCAGTCCCTTTGGATGACGCTATGGAGTGTCCCTTAACATTAAAAAGTTGTGGTTTGATGTTAATCTTCATTCTTTTTATTGCTTCACTGTAGCTACCATTAGAAATGGTAGAAGAACATAAACCTGTGTGTATCCAATCCGGATAAAATACATCAGGAATGTTTATTCATGAAGATGGGAATTGAAACCTTGGTTTTTGTTAAAAATACCTTTTTATTTCTTTCACTTTTATAAATGCTTTCTTTTAATTCCACAAATACTGAAAGATGAGGTTTATATTTAAATTTGCAAATGTAGTAACAGTAAACAGGATGAGTTATACTTTTGGTATAGCACATTACCTGGTTGCTTCAGCAAAAGCCTGAGTTAACTTTACTGATTTTATTTCTGTAGTTTATAAAAGGAAGAAGAAGAAGAAGTAGTTCATATTTTGAAGATGGTGTATTGGTGGTGTTGCGGTTAAATCCTAGCACCCGGACACTCAAAATGCAGTGTTTACTGCTTTCCTGCAAGTTGTGCGAGTAGAATACTTGGTTCGGGGGGAGCATATTCTAAAATCAAGCATAACATGGTTTTCTTGCATTCAGATGGCTGTGGGGTTTTTGTTTGTGTGTACATAGATAAATCAGGAAAGAAATTGAAGGCTTGATAGATTTATGTTTACCTTTACTCTTATCCCTCATGTCCTGTCGCAGCTTGTTAGCCTCGCTGGCCGTGATTTAAATTCTTGAAATTGTTTGTAAATGAGAAAAATGATAACTTCAGGTTGCTGTGTAGTCTGAACAATTGCTACACATGCAGTGTTTGACACTTTATCTTTAAACTTCTCTATAAATCACTGATTTTAAGTGTTGTGTAAATCGCTTAACATTTAACAGCATTTATTTTAAATCCATTGCCACGCGAGTATCATAGCACACAGCTGGTGTTTGTCTAAATGTATGTATGTGAGGAACCTTTAAAATCCATTGCATTGACAGCAGTTTTTGCTGGAAAACATCGCAATCGATAGTTTGTTGTCCACTGACGTGGGGAAGATTAAGTAGATTTATCTGCTTAGTGGATGAACAAAATTAGACCAGATTGCTTTCAGGCTGGTCTGTGCAGATTAGTCTGCAGCAAACATCTGAGGGCAATTACTCTGAAACTGTTTCTCCTTTTAACTGTTTGTGGTGCAGGGTGAGTGCCCAACATTGCTTCCAGCTTTCCCCACTCAAGGTTCTTCCTTCTTTGGTAGGTACAGGCAGGTGGTGTGGGTAAAAACAAAGTCTGGGTTGTTTTCTTAGTTCTTTCTGAGGTATGCTGTGCTTTGGTTCATATCTAATGGAACATGAAATAGCTGTCAGTGGTTCTGCATCACTTATACTTGACTGTTTATGAAGAACTTTTAGTACTATATGGCTCCAATTTTTTAGTCACCATTTTATCCTAATTTTTGTTTCCTTTCCCTTCCCAGCCTCCAGCAACCTTAGCATCAGCAGCACCCTATTTAAAAGACAAAGAACCACTTTCATTCTTAATGTCACTCTTCTCAGAAGAATTACAGCAGGAATTAGTGTGGGTGGAAGTTACACACAGTGCTCTTAGAGTGTAACTCTAAGAAGCTATGGCCAAAATTAGTATCTAACATCTACCTTTTTTATCTTATATGTGTTTAATAAACAGGAACCATGGTATTTGAGCTATTTTGATGCAGGTAAGGAATCTATGGAAGAAATTGTGTTAGTAACACGTAAAGCCAGTACAAAAACCCATTCCAGCATTACCCATTTCAGTAAGAGGAGGTGAAATCTGCTTTACCAGTTTAAGCTCTTCAACACAGCCAGTACATGTGGTAGTAACACTGGTAGAAATGCAGCCTCGAGATTCTCTATGTAGTTTGGCAGTTCTTTTTCCATTTAAAATTGGATTTTTGTTCCTCTGTGTTTGTTCTTTGCAATCCCTTTATGCTATGTGGTCATATAACAGACATTTGGATAGGTTGGCATATGGGCTAAACTTGTAAAGGTAGGAACCTCACTGAATCCCTGCTTTCTGCAGTTGGCAAAATAAGTTTTGTATTTCCTGTTGTAGTATTTTAGATTAGTATTTTACCCTCCAGAATGAATAAGGCAATAGAAAACTGTTGAAATCCTGTCATAAAGTGTATGTCCATTCAGGCATACTTTCTCAGTCCATTTTTTATATGTATGAGTTGTAGTCTGAGGAACATTTTACTAAGAGTCAAAGAAGGGTTGTTTCTACTAACAGCTCCCATTTTTGAAGTGTTAAATACGCTATGCTAAATAAGTTTCATAATTGCATTCCTATATGCAGTTAATATGTATTGTCATCATCCCTGTTTCTGATAAATTCAAATGTAATAATAATTTACTTTAATATTCTCAATTTATATCTAAAAGAAATCTATATGGAGCAAAAAGGTTGTTTAGTCTGAAAAATGACTATAGGTAAGTGGGAGGTATTTTTTAATAAGCATGCCTAGAAAAGCAAGTCAGGGTAGCAGGAAAATATATTTAGTACCGACTTTGTGCTTGACACTACATAGGGCATGAAAATAGATCATACTACAAATAGTTCCTCATCTGTTTTAATGAAATGGCACACTGATTTATGGAAGGAAGGGTATTTCTTGGAAAGCAGGATTTTTGAACTTTGTCTTTCTGCAGAATCTAATCTGGTTTCAGTACTAGCTGGTTGTAAATAGAGTAATAATTTTTATTCCCCATGTCTTCTTTTTAGCTTACATGCTAATACACTTGGAAATGCAGGAACAATTCAGTCAATGTGCTAGTGTAGGTGGCTCATGAATGAAACATGATATTTATTATTTCTAATCATTTTCAGTGGAGATGCAAGGGTCACTTAATACAGCTGCGGCTGAAGCAGTGTCACCAGTCCTAGTGTCCTGGCAGGTCCTGTGCTGTTTGTGTTTCTGTGGAGTTAGCAAAGGAGAAGGGTCTGTAGGCTGTTCAAGCGGACTGTATTTACGTGGGCTCTCTCTTCTGTGTGCAGGCTCTGCTGTCCAGCGCCAGTTCATGGTCCATGGCCACCCCTCCCATTCCTGAGCACCAGCTGAAAAATGCACTATAATCCAGTAAACTCCCCCTCGTGGAAAAAAAAAGGGTGTGGAGGGGTGGAGGAAGGAGCTGCTTTGTCATGCAGGAGAACAAAATGTCAGTTGCTTGATTTCAGCAGACTTGTGCAAAAGTAAATGAAGGCTGAGTCTGTGACTAGTGTGAGACAGAGTCTGTAACACTTACTATATTGATTGCTTGGGCTTTGTGCACACTCAAAAAGGAAGTGCTCCGTGCATGTACATCTTCCTCCTGTTTTCAAAGGGATTTCAATAGCAGATGACTTAATTTTTAAAATCCTTCTCTGGATTCCTTGGCAAGGAGGAAATTACACAGCCAAAGACTGGGGGAATGCATTGCACCCGATAGTACTAGCATAATAATTCTGATGCAGTCCTGAAACCCCACCTGAAATGAGTCATTCTGTTGCAGTATTTGTTGTTTCTATTGTGCTGGGTGTGCAGCTCTTTCATCTCTACTTTTATCTGGTTAATATTCATGTGTGTGCAAGCAAGCAGAAGGAGCACTGTGGAACAAATTCAGGTTTGTTCAACTTTGTCGATTCTAAACTGAAAAAGCTGTGGACTAGTTAGTTGTTTCATTGCCTCTATCTGCGAGATGCATTTTAGGTTGGTCATCTACTGTTGCGTATTGTTCGTATTACAAAAGTTTTGGTGTAATACTCAACTTGGAGTGAAACTGCCCAACTAGGTGAGAGAGAGAGAATTAGGTGCCAGAGTTAAGGTTTAAGTACATTAGCAGTGTTTGCAATATTGCAGAGTCAGATTGTTCTTAAACCTTTGTTTGTTCTTCTTCCTCATCATAGGGGTCAAACTCCTGCTGAATCGGACTTTCAAGTGCTTGAAATTGCTCGGAAACTGGAGATGTATGGCATCAGATTTCACCTTGCATCTGACCGTGAGGGCACCAAAATTAATCTAGCGGTCTCACACATGGGTGTGCTGGTATTTCAGGTAACATGAGGAGGGGTGGGCTGGGTACATGTTGTCAGCCTTTCCGTTAGCACCTCTTGGGAGTAAGTCTCTCATTATAACTTCAGGTGTCTGTAATTATTTTTAAATATAGCAGATCTTTCTGGTTAAGGGAGGGTCAGTTGGGCCACCCAGATATTGTTTGGTACACTTTGTCACTGGTGGTGCAGGGAGAGCAGTATCAAATCCAACAGTGACAGCATAGTTGAAGTGTTTTTGTTGCCTGTTTGAAAGTTATATATGTGTTCAATGAAAATCATCAGTTTGTTTGGTACAGCCCTTGAACTCAGCTCTGTAATTCTGGAATTTTGGTTCGGTTTCCCTTGTTTTTTAGTGTTACAGCGTGGTTTTGCTGGGATAGCTTTGCTGTTAGCGTATAGAACTGCTGTTTCATTGAAGTGATCGGACCAGTTAGAATTACTGGTTTTGTTGTATTAAATAAGCAATTCAGTGATCAGAGTTCTGCTTATGAATACGATCATATTATTTTCCTCCCCCAGAACACACAAGACAGCTTACCTACTAAATATTTCCATTTGGACACATTCGCCATTCATTTTGTGTCTTGTGTTCTCTTGTTACTCTGGCTCCGCTTCTCTTTGGAGATGCATTAGCCACTGCAGTTCCTCTCAGTCCTTCTCAGTGGCCTCTCAGCCCGCTCGAGTTTTCTGTCATTTCAGCTCATTTGGGTCTTTCTCTTGAGCTCCCATTTTAACTCTCAAGGAAAATCCTTGCAGAGGATAACAGGAGAATTGCTGTGGCAGTGAGTGCTGACAGGGTCCTTCCCTGAGGCTTTGGGAGTCAATGGTACAGAGAAGGGATGTCCGATGTGGAGCAGCAGGGTGAAGGCAGAATCTGGTTTTATTCCGGTTTTAGCCAAATAAGCAGGCTTGTGAGCAAGAAGAATTCCTTGCGCATTTGACAAGCGCTCCTCCATATATTGTACCACTGAATTATACAAATCAGCTTGGAGGAAGGTGTCTATAGTTCTGTCCAGAGGAGAAGAAAAGCAAGTGAGATAAAATGAAACTATCTTCCTTGTACCATAAAATATCCTGAATATTGATGGGATTGAAATGTTCCTTTCCCATCTGGTTTTCTAGGTTTTCATTCTGTTTTCTAAGTGTCTGTGCAGAAATCACAGACATTGCACACTTGTAGCTGTCTTTGTACTGAAAGATAAAATTGCTTAAGGGAATGTTGTCACCAGAAATAAAAATCCAGTAGAATAGACCTGGGGAGCGTGGCGTGTATCCGTGTGCATGTGTCTGTATACCCGCAGAACAGACATTTTGCTTGTTGCTCTTAGAAACTTTTGCCAACTTTTAATTGTTACCATTTTAATTCAGGGGAATACGAAAATCAATACCTTCAACTGGTCGAAGGTCCGTAAGCTAAGCTTCAAGAGGAAAAGATTCCTTGTTAAACTCCACCCAGAGGTCTGTGTAAGTTTTTCTATAATAGTAGGCTGGTCAGTGTTGAAAAGAAATCTGTACACTTAATTTCATTATGGAAAATTCTAGAGTTTGTAATTCTGTGAAACAACTTCAGTGGGGCAGCCTTGGCTTCAGTTTTCAAGTAAAAATCTTCCTTTCTCACCCCATTCTCATCTTAGTTATTTTTTTTTTTGTGTATCAGCCTAAGATTATCCTTGACATAGGCATAAGCATGTGTAAATGTAAGAGAGAAAAAAAAATGAAAACCAAGTATTTGGTGCATCCTCTCTCAGCACGTTTACTCTGGGAAGAGTTGAGCCTTTTTATTTTTACCTGTTTGTTCTTTTCCATTTCTCCTCCATTGCCATTTTGTGTGCTACTTAACTTCTGTGGTTTGTTCCCAGGGCCCATATCAAGATACACTGGAGTTTCTGTTGGGAAGTAGGGATGAGTGTAAAAACTTCTGGAAAATCTGTGTTGAATATCACACGTTCTTTAGGCTCTTTGATCAGCCAAAGCCAAAGGCTAAAGCAGTGTTATTCACCAGAGGGTCATCATTCAGATACAGGTAGGGAGAAACATAACGGATTCATTAAAGCTTGAATTCTTTATATCTTAGAAAATAAGATCAAAAAGAAAAAGTATTCTAAAGTCATTCCATCTGTCATTCTCATCCACTGTGTTTCATAATGTTCACAGTGGACGAACACAGAAGCAACTAGTGGATTATATTAAGGACAGTGGGATGAAGAAAACCCCATATGAAAGGTATGTACAAATACTTTTTTAAGATGAAATGTATTTGACACTTTCATAGTGCCCTTATTTCCTAAATTTCAGTGTTTTTAAATGATGCTTGGAGACATGTTCGTTGGTTGAGTTCTCAGTTGCTGAGGTCTATCTCAGATTTAAGGTAGCTGAACTAAATTGAAAAAAAAATAACATTATACTGTTCTGATGATTTATGAATCTTAGGAAAGTCACGTTTTATGTCCATGGGCAATGTGTGAGTTAGCATCTCAAGTTCAGTATGGTTTAAAGATTCACTGAAATCAGTGGGGACTTGTCTGTATGTCGCTGTAGGTGTGCAAGTAGCCAGTGGTAGAGCACATAACTGAACTTGGGAGCTGCAAGCCTCAAACTGTGCCCTAAAATACTAATGAATTTCTAAACATATAACTAAATAAGTTAAGAATGTGCATGTTAATTATAAAATTGCTATTTATTTACTTAATGATTAAACCATCCAGCTACCTGTGGGAAATTCCTTATAGTCTTCAGTCTGAAAGATTATAGGAACTTAATGGGAATTTGTAAAGTTTTGAATTTATCTACTATTAATAAATACTTTTAATGGCTTAGAATCCAGCTGAGCTCCGTTTTAATATGAAAGATTGATTTTCCTTGTAAATTATTGGCATAGAATTAATCTAAGCATGAGCGTGATGCAGGATACCACTTTTTTGGGTGTCACATATAGCATTTTATATGCCATAAATTATATGGTTAACTGAATTGTAACTTGTTTGTAAAATTGTTGCAGATAACTCATTCTGCTCTTGAGGCCATTCATTTGTAGATGTTTATACTGATGACAAAGGAAGAAGCTAAACTAAGAGTGCCATTTAGTCTAATCTTCTGCCCCAAGTTGCTTTTGAATTCTCCTTCAGTGGTATGAATGATCTGGATCTTGCTTTATTCCATATTCTGTATGTTTCTTACTCTTGCTTTGTTTAATTTACAACTCTTATGGCTGGTTCCAGATTTTAAAAACTATGAGAAAATACAGCTTGAGATGTTTCTGTTGGCTACTAGAATGGAAGTAGCTGAGTTGGGAAGGGAGAAGGCTGATTCATATCTTGGATACTCATGGAATGCTCTGTTTTGCAGGAGGCACAGCAAAGTCAGAGCGTCCACTCGTGCTTTGAACACAGAAGTGCCAAAACAGGTCAGTTCTGCAGCACTCTCTATGTTGTAGTCACAGAAGTTGGCAGACAGCTTTCAGAGATGACAATGAAGGAGGGGTGATCTGAGTCAATTGTTTGTCTGGAATTACTTTCACTGTTTGATCTTTGTCCCTCTGATGCACAGTTAATCTTTTTGTGAGTGGTATCAGTTTTGGTAGTTGTGGCCAGTGGAATGTAAAGAGAGTAATATTTTGCTTTTCAGAGTTCAGCTTAACTGAAAAGAAAATGTCATACTTCTAGGTACTATCTAACTGCTTTCTGTGGAAGTCTCAAGTTCATTGCATAGATGCCTTCCACAATCAGTTCCAAGACACAAATGATGCATGTTGAATGCAGTTGCTTTACGTACAAGAGGTTAAGGAAGCATCACATTGTTATGCTGTCATTGGTTTGTGCTACCTTTCCCTTGAGTATGCCTTTTCAGCAGAGGCTATAAAATACACGGATTTAATCTTCCATCCATTATCTGAATTCAGGAAAAAAGATCTTGCCTCTTACTGGGGCTGCTGGATCTATTTCTGTATGCAATGTAAAATGAGCTCTTCTGAAGCACGTTTTCCTTCTGCCTCAGGAACTGGATGCTACATTTGGTGTTATGTATTGTAAAAATGTTTTCCTGTTGTGTTTCCAATTTTTCTTCTTAGAGTGTCCCATTCATTGAGGGCTTGAGAAGCCCAGGGTCTCCTGCCTCAGCAGCTGCCCCCTTCCACTCACTTTACTCATCAGCCACTCCTACTCCTGTCCTGCCCATCTTTGCAGAAACCAGCCCTTCCTCTTCAGACCCTCGAGAGCCCTACACAAGGATTCCAGAAAAGAACACTGCAGCACCAGCAGAAGAAGTTGGGAGGAAACTGATGCAGCAGCCTGGATCTCCCATGCTCCAAGGTGTTGGGTTTGGTAGTGTTGCAGGAAACTGTAACCCTGCTTGTCCTGTTGTTGAGAATGGTTGCCATTTAGATCTAGATGTAGAAAAGAGTAGTAAGGAGAGCAGGGTTGCTGTTCGTAAAAATGACAATGATGTGGATGACTTTACCACAGGTGTTTTCATTGCTGAACAAGAGCATCAGCGTGGCAGTCGTGGTGCCCCTCTTTTCACATTGACAAATTCACAGTTGCAGGTGTCAGAGGAATTTATTGATGATGATCCAGCAGAAATTTCCTTTTTTGCTGGTGGCTCTGAGGCATTTTCATATGTGTACAGTGGTTTAGAGTTAAAAGGCTCTGATTTCTCTAAACATGTGTCAGAATTGCCTGGCTTAACTACAGATGCCCTTCAGCAAAATAGAGCCTCTCCTCAGTCGAGCCCTGACAGATACTCAACTGAAGCTGTAGATATGAATATGGAAAATGAATTTGAATTTGAAGAAGGGAGTGATTTCAACGGCAATGAGAGACCATCGGATACCTCGGAGTTGTTCAAGGTGAAGGCTCAAGCAAGCAGAATGCAAAGCCTCCTGAGCCCTTCTGAAACAAGTTCACTCGTCAACAACCGCTCCGAGAGCAGCTCCCTCAATAACTTGGTGCTGAATGGCGGATCCTCCGTTCATGCATACAGCTCTGCGAACCATTCAGAGGCCAGCTCCATGGTGAACTTCCCTGCCTACTCGGTGCGCTCCGAGTCCAGCTCAGCCTTTCAGTTCACAGACATTATTGACCAGCTGGAGCAGCTGAGCTGTCCACCTACCACCACGGAAGACTCCAGCAGTACAGACACAGATTCCTGGGACTCTGAAACTGCTGCGCCACTGGATATGAACCTTTTCTTCAGTAACCCTTTTGCTCAAGCCACCAGTGAGAACTTTGCTTTTGACTTCCAGAACAATTTAAAAAATCTCACGCAAGAAGACTGGACAGAGAAGGCACATGTCAATTGATGCTTGGTTTTTGTGATGGATCCCTTTCTGCTGTTCAGGCTTAGAACTGAAAAGGGTGTGATGTCAGTCACTTTAAGTGAGAAAACTCTCATCCAGTGACTGGATTTTAAATCACATAACATAGTTGATTTTTAGTTATATTTTTTCATGTACCTCTTCAGTTTCCCTCAAAGCATCCTAGCTTTGGTGCTGCCTTAGCAGCCTCACGCTGCATCCAGAATGTGTTACCATAGGCTACGATGTTTGTAAAATACTGCATTTATGAAAACCAGATGATTCCAGAGAAGTGTCATCAGCTGGCACATGTAGCCATCACCAATTGCAATATATTGAAGGACTTCCTTGACTACAAATGTGTCTGTAAGAGTCTGGAATAATACGCTGTTCCTCCAACATCTGAATACAACAGTAACTTTTGCACATGCTTGTTAACAGGCAAACACATCCCGTAAGTCATCTATTTTCCTGCTCTGTGGTGAGAGCCCTCGTTTTGGGGCTTTTTTATTTGTTTGCTGGTTTCCACAATCAAAAACCAAAAAGGACAATCTTCAAATCAACTATGAAGGAAAGTTTTAAAATACCAACCTATGCAACATGTCTGTGGTATGCTTCAAAGAATGAATAACCTTCGTGGTAGTTTAGAAGAGGGAATGTGTATGCAATCAAATGAAAATAGCCAAAATATCTTGTGAAGACAATCATTGTATTTTCTGAATTCAAAGTGCCTTCAGCAGTATAGCAACAAACAAGTGCCCTTCTGCTTTGCAGCAGTTTGAAGATATATGCACAGACTATAAAAGTACTTAATCCCCATTGCATTTTGTCTCACCTTTTTCTTTATTTAATCACTCTGCATAAAAATGCTTACAAATTAATTCATGAAAGTGTCCTTTATCTGTGGAAGACAGATGGTGGTGGTAAACCCAGTGATAGCTTTAACTTTCTCTTTAAAATTTGGGCTACAATCAGAAACATACCATGATCTTTCTGAGCAATCGAGGTCTGAGGAGGAGCCAATACTGTAGAAAACAGAGCTTCACTGCTTTCGTGATTCTGTTTTTAGCCAGGTGACTTGATGTAAGACTTGACCTGTAGGTTTGAGAGAGTAGTTAAAAAGGCAGTTACTGAACGGTCACATCTAATTTAGCAACATTTATTGGGGTGAAACAGTAGAAGTTGTGAAATGCCCTTCCTGCCTGCCAACTTGACAGATTAGAGGGGTGAAATTCTGAGCTGCAGCTTATAATAGCAATTTTTTACAGTGCTTTGCTTTTATACGAGCAAGAACATGAAATTAGAACACTTGTGTGAAGCCTTCTGATAGAAGGCTTCATCTCCTTCAACACTTTGGTTTTGGTGTTTCCTGTTGCCCAGTTTTCAGTCTTTTGCAGAGAGAGTGCCATACTAGTACAGTGAATGCCTCCAAAATAAGCAGTTTACAGTTACAAGCATAACTCTATGCTCCATATTATTCATATCTGTTTTCTTAGATGCGGACTTAATATATTGTTAAAAGACCTCAATTCTTTATTCAAACATTGAAAAAATCCTGTTCTTTGTCAAAATTCTGATAACTGCAAGAGAATTCTTCTCAGTGAATGGTAGAACATGAGGAGGTAGTCACCCATTTCTTCCAGTTTAGCTTTTACCAAGGTATGGCTATTCTTCACAGCATTTACTTTTGCGTTGTGGTTGCTGTGTTTGAGTGGTTCCACTGTTGTTCCACAGGGAAACCTGTCCCCTTTGCCAGTGGCACAGAAATCAAAGCACATTTAGCACATTTAGTTTGGACCTACAGGAATGTACGGCACTTTGATTGCTCTTTTTTGTTTAAGTGCTATACTTTATTTTTGTTATTTTTTTTTAATTCCATTGAATGTGTGTTCTGGCTCTTCCTGTGGCTTTATTTGTACCTGTGGAGGTGATGTTGTGGATGTGGCATTTCTAAATCTTCACTTGGGGGGGTCGTCAGTTGTGCCCAAAGCTGGTACTTTTAACTATGTTTTAGGTGGTTTGTCTGTTTTCCAACTACATTGTGCAACTTAAAAAGAAAAACTAAACAGAAAAAGGCAAAAATCTGTCTGCAAACTCTTTTACAAGTGACAGAGCCAGGGACAAGTATGTAGATAAAGATTTAGAGAAAGGCTGTTAATGTATTTAGAAAAAGAATCAGGATTCAGCTATTTGTGTATAATCATGTCTGCCTCCATTTCATATTCTGTGTCTCAGTCACAAGCATCCTCTCTAAATGTGTTGGAATTGTTTAGTATGGGAATAAATCCAACTGAATTGTCTAGGTTTTGAAAAGATCTTAGGGAGAAGCTGCCT
Organism: Psilopsiagon aymara; assembly: GCA_024733675.1. Taxonomy (NCBI): domain Eukaryota; kingdom Metazoa; phylum Chordata; class Aves; order Psittaciformes; family Psittacidae; genus Psilopsiagon; species Psilopsiagon aymara. Next base: position 46,490 of record JANRGW010038950.1, read on the forward strand.
GTATTTTCAGAAACCATGCTCGGCAATCCTGAGAGAGGGCTTGCCAGTATGCTCTCTTGCACCACAGTTAGTTTGAAAAGGCACATTTAGTGTTCTTGTATTTTGCAACTGTGCAGATCTTTTATTGGCAATTTTAAATCTCAGGGATTTTTTTAAAGAAATACAAGGTAATAAGAGTCTTAATGCCCCTTTTGTCTTCTAAGGGAATGGGTTTGACTAGGATCTTGATCTTAGAGAAAGATGTGTGGATTCACAGGTGAAGATGTACGTGTACAGAGCTGCTCAGGTGAAGGTTTTGGTTACGATGTCACCAGGAACACTGATCCTTCACATCATCTGACTCCTCTGTATACCTGGATTTAAGGTGCTTGAGCAAAGGTGGTGCTGGTCAGCACCTACAAGCTGATACCTTTGCAGAGAGTGCACACCATGGTATACTTCCAGGCTGTGAGAGAGTTCATGCTGCTGCCTGTTAGTTATATCTTTGCTATTGCTAATTGATAGCATGTAGTTGTCGTGGTTTCTTTCTGTGCTTTTCTGATTTTTCAAAGCCAAGTGGTTTCTGAGGATATAGTTGCATGTTTAGCTCTATTGTTTTATTCATGGTTTCCCAGACAGGCACAAAAGGGGAAAACACGTAGTTTATAAGCAGAGTTTTCTATTATAGTAAGAAAGCTGCAAGAAGGGTTCTTTATCGTTTTCTCAGAAGTGGTAAGTTCAGATTCGCTTTCCAATAGAGATGGAAAGAAAACCAGCCTGCCTTTAAGGGAATGAGATGGCTTGGTGCTTCACAGTGAACTTGAGTACCACTTGAGAGTTATTTTAGTGCAGCAGAGGCATGCCATGCATCTTCTTATTTCCCAGCTGTCTCCTGAGGTGGCAGAGAAGGTGAGAGAAGGAAAGGCTTTCCGTTCTCTGCCCATACCATTTGTCTTTGGGTAGTCTAAGGGAATTGGTGACCTTTGGGGCAGTGTGGTTATTGTCCCAAGTGCCAGCATGCTGTTAAGCTTTCAGTGTTACTCCTTGTGGTTTGTTTGGTTTCTTTTTATGGTGTTGATACTAGCAAAACTTAGTTCCTGGTACTGATTTCTGTGGTAGGAGTAGATGAAAACCTAGGTGCAAACCTTCACTTGTCCATGGCGAGTGGTCATCCTCTCCTCTCCCCAGCACTCTCACTTCTGCAGGTACGTTCTTTCATGTTTGCTTTCTGCCCTCCTCTGTGGGAGGCTGGGGGGGACACAACATATATAGGTACCTATATTTCTAGTCAAGGTACAGGTTTTAGTGCTGGGTTCCTCCAGTACAGACAGCCACTGGGGTTTCTCCTGCTCTAGACTGTGCATCCACCAGTCTTGCAGTGATGGATCAGTGAAGGGAGCGTGCTGCAGCTATTGCTATTTGCCATCCTTCCACTTCTCTGTTTTCCTGCTTCACCAAATATGTGTAGCCATAGAAAGCATGGCAATATTAGTGGTTTTTCAAAATGAGTTAGTTTAGCTCTTTTGCAGTCCTCCACTTGGCTTGTTGCACTGCAACTGAAAGACACTGAGAAATGTGTCTTGAGTGGGTAATGTAATCTGCACCTGTGTAAATCTGCACCTCGTTTCTGCATCCGTGCAAAATGCACACTATATATGTGTACACTTACAACCATTCTATGCTTAACACATTTGTTAAATGTAAAGCATTACATCAGAACATTTTTGATCTTCATGTATTCAGTTAGTGGAACTCTTAATTTGCACAAGACATGGGTCATAGAATATTCTCTGAACCATCTACCACCCGGTTAAACTTGGGTAAACTTTACTAGCCTGTGTTACCTATGGCATGTAGGCTTTGTGATTTTACAGTACTTATTCATTATTATAGTAATACATGGTGTATATTTTCCAGGACTCACCATATTTTATCTTAGGATGGAATAGGGCAATGTATTGATCAGCTCTCAGCTTTTTCACTGTTGATTTCCAGTGAATTTTAGAGTTGCTGGGTAATACCAAGTATTGATCTCTTATTTTCCTGTGCATATTTGTATTGTGGTCATAAGTGATTTTGTTCAGAGGTTTTTTGTTCAGTTTGGGGGTGGGTGTTTTGTTGGTGCCTTGGTTTTGGTTTGGTGTTGGGTTTTTTTGTGGGGTTTTTGTTTCAGTGGTGGTAGTTTTTGTTTAGTTACAAGTCTTGATAAAGGTAAGATTTTGTGGAGACTCTAATAAAACTCATTCTAACTTTATGCTTTTTGGTGCAAACCTGTCGGTAAGTCATTCCCATTATTGTCATTTTGCAAAAGGTTCTAAGCCATAATTGTCCAGTATTAATGGAATGAATGAGTATACAGTACAATTTTCATTGTAGTCCTCTAGCTGTCACTACCTGTAGTTTTTAGTAGTTCTCACATTGCACTTATCACAAATGCTGTGTGTATATGTATGGGTATACATATACATTCTCTGTATGAATATGGGGAGACTGAATTTTCCAAACCTACCATAAAATCCACTTATTGGTCATCTGCTCTTGGGCTTTGTCCACCAGCTGAGCTCTAGCTTTGCAGGTTTCAAATTTGGAGCATGTTTAATTGGACCTGGTTTGTGGGAAGGTGTTTCTCTCAGTTTTCCAAGGTCACAATACCGTGTCATTGCTCGATGGCTGCCAAGAGCATGGCTTGTGACAGTCCTGTGCATCAGTAAGAATCCAAATGCCCATTTATCACCATGCACATCCAGGTGCCTTGGTTAGAGCGACTCCCCAGTTAAATAGGTGCTACTCTTTTCAGGAAAGGGTTATATTAAGAAAGCAGAGGGCTGGAATTTTTAAATTGATCTCTTGATCTCTTAAACTTTGTCTCTTCTACCATAAATGTTTTAATGAATTACTTGTTGGGATTTTTACTCTCTTTGTGTCTGTTCAGATTGCTGGTTATGAACCTACAGATTTGTACTAATTCATAATTTTAATTGTTTATGCAATAAAATAAGGACGACTTTGATATAAATGATGACATGGGCTTTTTAGCTTTTTTTTTCATTACCCTTGTGTTTGAAATAGAATAAATATTTGTTCTTCTAGCCAAGGCATCTTAAGAGTTTTATTACCGATTTTCTCCAGACAGTTTTCCTCCTGTACCCCTTTGTTGAAAGCAGAGCACAGCTGGGGCAAATATTGATGTGGGGTTGTCAAATTAGTGGTTTGTGCATACCGTTTGCTTGGGTTACAAATGGGACTACAAGTTCAAAATCCATTATCAGAATTGTCTGTTGTGGAGACATCTCTTAAACTGGGTATATGTCCCTCAGACTCTCTCCTGTATATTTGGTTTTGCTGAAGCCTGTCCTTTGTTGCAAACATAGGGTGTGGAAGCAAACGCGTGTTTAGATCTAGATTGAAGTTCAGGAGCCTATGAACAATGTATGGGTAAATCCTCTTTCCCTGAATCATGTAAACATTTGCTTAAAAAAGTCAGCAGTACTTGCGTAAGTTAACAGAGCAGGTTTCTGGACTATTTTCAATTGACAGTTTTTATCATGCTTTTTAAATTATTCTCCACATTCTGTTTCCTGAGTTATAAAGCAACGGAAACACCAATTCCTAAAAGCTTTGCTTTTCAGCAAGGAGGAATTATTGGTTAGAATTGTCTCTGACTTCATTTTGGACATAAGGACATTTTAGAATATAGCAAGTTAAATCAAATTCAAGCCCTGTAATAGAGTGATAAACTTCAATGGGTTTGGTTGCAAAATTAAACCAGTTTTATATAGACTCAAGGAAAATCTGTAACTAACAAAATTAAGTGATTTATCAAAGAATCCGAGACTGGTTTGGGTTGGAAGGGACCTTAAAGCTCATCCAGTTCCAACCCCCTGCCACAGGCAGGGACACCTTCCATTAGATCAGGTTGCTCCAAGCCCCATCCAACCTGCCAGGGATGGGGCAGCCACAGCTTCTCTGGGCAACCTGTGCCAGGGCCTCAGCACCCTCATAGTGGAGAATTAATTTAGGTTGAAACCCTGACCATTCATTTCAGTGATGCTGCAAACAAAGTTTGTGCAGTCATAATTTGAGCCCAAGCAGATCAAAATTGTCAATGCAGCATTGAGAGATTTCTGCTGTATTGGGTCTGTCTGAGAGAAGAATCCATTTTCCCCATTGCAGCCAGACTGAATAGACACTGTGTTAGTATAAAAGTTTGCAATCTGCAGTTTGTAACAACAGATACATATTCTTTCTTGCCTGCATGGGGAGGAGAAGGTGGCAAAAGAACGGTGGTCATTTCAGATCCTGACACAACTGTAAAACTGGACCACATGGAGGTTTGTCTTCATGGCTACATACGGTTTCACTGAGACACATGCCAAGTGCTATAGACATGCTTTAACGTTTAATGTGATCATTTTAGGATAACAGAAAAAGGAGATCTTTGAATTTAAAGTCTTTTAGATATATTTTTTAGGCTCTTAGATTGGTTTTCATTGTTTGTTTAAGATTCTCTAACTCCCAACTATCCCTCATTATTTTAAAGAGAAGATTTGCAGGGGAAAAATTTAGTGGTTGTGGTATTTTGAAATAAGGAAGACCAGGGATGTTCCACGATTTGAGTTGTAGTTGACTCTGATTCTGTGACATCAACTTTCACTGTAGAAATAATTTGGTCTGTGTGTGCGATGGGTTCAGCAGGCCATTGAGCATGGTCATCTCAAGGTCAGCCACTGCTTTAGCGTAAAAAGAATGTCATCTATTTGAGGCAGTAGTAGTAATAGTATAAGAATAAAGTTACATCTTTAAAGGGAATCAACCAGTGGCTCACCTTTCTGATAAGGAGCGAAATTTGAACTTCACATGCCTTTTGGGACATCTAGTAATGCTCTTTGTTATTGGGATACTGTTTTTGTTTTCTGTCTTTGAATTGTTTTAAGCATTCAAGCATAAAGCTTACAGAACCAGTACTTGTATTTGATTTTTGTCAAGGTTTGCACTCAAATCTGGGTTTCTGTGTAGAGATTGAATTTAGATTGAAGAATGCAGTATGTTGAAACATGGAAACATCCCTCTTAAGAATAGCCCATTTGAATATACTGGAGGATGCTGGTGCCAGCGAGACAGGGGAGAAGTTGGTGCACCAGGATTTGACGTCAGAGGAAATAATTCCTGCATTTTCACCTTAGCACGAATACTTCTACAAGTTTTCTACATTGACAGCAGTTGAAAGAGGCTATGGCTGCTCTGACTGTTGCATGGATTTTTCCTTTGCCATCCTTTGTCAGGAGAATGGAGGACCACTGTACATCTAAATTGCTTAACTGGGAGCTCCCCCCCTTGCTGCTCTAGTGGAGAGATACTGTTGAATTATGAGAATGAAAACATGCTTGTAATGTCGTCTGCCAAGATATGCCATCAGATTGAGTTTATATCAAACACTTATATGTTAGCAGAAAGCTAACCCAACTGCTCCTGGCATTTGATGGTCTTTTCCAGAACTCACATGAACCTTGGAAAGGTCCTTTGCAGAATTTGCTATTTTAAGTTGACAGCTTTAAGCTGCAGCTGTAACAGCTCCTTACTGAATTCTTTATTGCTTTTGTCTTAGGGAAATACACATCAGGGTACAGGGTGTCCTCCTATAACTCTTGATGTGCAGGGGAGGGGCACTCTTGTCCTCGAAGAAGTGATAGGCATTTGCATCTGTAGGTTTGCCACCTCTCAGGCGGGGAGGAGAAGCCCTGTGCTTTGGCATCTTGGGTGCTGGTTCTTGTTTCAGGCTTCTTGAGCTTCATGTGCCTTTCATTTTCATAAATCACTCTGGCTTTGGGCAACAGGGTTCTTGCTGTCAGATGCAAATGAGCAGGTGTTTGAAATGAGTTTAATGGCCAATTTCTTGTGTCAGAAGTGATAAATACTGGAACAACTTGATTGAAATAGGTGGTGGAGTTTGGAGCAAGTTATATCGCTTTTGCTCCCCTGGTATCTGAGCATTCTGTTTGTCCAGAAGCAATTCAAGTTACGAATTCTGGAACATGTCGCAACATCGTGCTAAACTCCCAAGAATTTAAAGAAGCTCCTCACTTGCAGCTTTACTTGTTTTAAAGCTGTTGTTTCAGCATCCCTGGCATGTAAAAGCAAACTTCCAATGCACTCCTGTCCCCACAGACTTGAAACAGATGCCAGACGTTGTTACTTTGCAGTGGTAATACTAAAAACAGTGGGAACAAAGAAAAGGCTCAGGCAGACACAAAAATCTGGTCCAGAATGACTGTGCTCGGCTAGTATGTTAATAGTTAACTCCTCCGCCTCGATGGTCTGAATCTCTTCCAGGTGACTGGGTGCAGCACTGTTTAGCTTCCTGCATTTGTCAATGTGAAAACACGCACTCGAGCTCCCTCGCCATTGTCAAGCTGCCGGCGCCTTGCGGTGGTTTTGCTTCCTGAGCCAGAGAGCAGCAGCCGCTCCTGCCAGGAAGGAATCAAACAGCTCCTAACTCCTTCTCCTCCGGCACGCATGTCCTGTCAATGTGTCAGGAGGTACCGGAGAGCTATAGGGGCCGATTATTAATTGTTTTTTATTTAAAGCCTCTTGGAATGATTTGTAGCTACTCTGGGAATTAGGAGTTGGCAGGGTTTGCGTCACTGTTGATTTTTCCTGGGTTTCATTCGGGCAGGTGATAATATCCTTTGCTCCTGCTTGTAGCACACAACAAAATCATGCTGGGGAGGGTTGTGAGCATGGCTGAGTGTTTGAGCAGGGTAGTGAAAGCTGTAGGTACTGAAGTGCTTGGTATCCGTTCAGCTGCCTGCTCTGACAAAGCTTGCCTATTTATCATAGGGATGATCAGGAAAAAAACATAGATAGGTGAGGCTAGGTAGGAATTCTGAGGGCATTGTGGGAGTAACTGGAGTGCCTGTGGCCTTCGTTTGGTCACAGAAAGCAGCAGATATTCCTGAAAAGTTATTTTTACTGTGAACACCCAAGGGAGGTCCACAGAAGAGAGGAGAGCCGCTACTGTTCAGGGGCTTAAATTCACTATAATGGTACCTTAGATATCAGAAATCTGTAAAGAGTCCACAAATGTAATAATAATAAAAGCAAAGCAGGGCAGGTTACCCCTGCTTCAGACAGGTTCTGCCATGCAAGAGGATTGTGTCCATCCAGTTAATACTCAGTGCTGCAAAAGTGTTTTCCTTTTCGGATCAGTGTATCATTCTGGTCAAATACTTAGAATAGCCAGGAATGAAATCTCTTGCATGCTCTTGTTTTGTATAGCTATAGGTTTTCTTCTCCGATTTGTATGATTTTGGAGATTTCTGAATGTATTTTTAGTGAGCTTTTACCTGCTGGAATGCAGAAGCAGCAGAATGATTTGTCTTGGCTTTTTGCTGGAGCAAAAAGTAATTCTGATTTTTAAAAAGAAAAATCAAAAGCCGAGCTCTTGTTATCGCTGTATAATCCAGTGTTCAATCCCTGGTGCTGCTCAGCAAAATCCAGTGGAATGTAAGCATTTTGTTGAGACACTAAACAATTTATCCTTTACCTTAAATGCACTTGTAAAGGTGTCTGTCCTTACTGCGCGCTGCCAGGTAACAGCTGGGTTGCAAGGAACACTCAGTTTGCTTTAGATGCATGCTTCAGCTTTTGGATGTATATGTCATCTTTCTTTATTTTATTTTTGCCTTTTAATAATGTGAGAATGCAATTAATGCTTTACAATAACTATCTTCAAAACCATGTTCTCTCCTTTTCCACTCCATCTTCCTGTTCTCTTCCCACCAGGCCTCCCAGTGGACCATTCTCAGCTCTCTTCCCTCGTGCTGAAGAATCCCCTAGGCTTGAACCCGACATTTCAGGTGAACTTGAATGCAGCTGGCCAGGGTTCATCTCCTCTTCTGAGTCCTGTCCTTAGTGATGCAGGTGGTGCCAGGGTGGAAGAGGATGACGAAATGAAACGTAAGGTAGGACAATAATATGACAAGGAAGGTGGTGGTTTCAGATGAGGAGCTGTGCTTGCTGGCCACTTAGTATTGATTGCATTACATGTTGTAGTAGAACAGATGTGTTTGGTGGTTAGTGTTTTATATTCCAGTGCTAAAGGTTTCGTCAGGTCTGTGTTTCTCACTGTTGAGATGGAAATCTCCACTGATGTTTTGGCATAGGTCTTGTCTTGGCTTCTGCTGCTGGGACCAGTGTGCTTGTAGGAGAGGAAGGTTTAACCAATAACTGAGAGTTGAGATGGAAACAATCCAACTCTGTGGGTTGTTTCCACCCCCCTCCCCCCAGTTTTCAGCCTCCCTATCTCATTTAGACTTTTTGAGATAGAGTTTGTAGCACTGATAGATCGCTCTGCTGTTAGTTGTCAATGGTTTTTCTTTTTAAAATACTTCCTCTTGTTTATCCTTATAGCAGGGATAGTATAACCTGGAAATACATGCAGTGACTGCATTGTCTGTCCTAGATGCTGAAGCCAAATGTGATATTTCAGCAGTTGAGTTCTCATTCAGGCTGAAATGAATGTATGAAAGAATCTTGAAAGAGAGCTTTTTTATTTTAACTGGTCTTAAGCTCAGTTGTTTCAGAGACTTCAGAGGCTTTGATGTCCTTTTGAATACTATATTTTAACTTACAGAAGCCCAAGCAGAAACTGATGTTAAATGGGTTAAATTTAGCCAATTGAATTTCACAGCAGTTTTGCAGCTGTACAAGGAAAACATCTTAACAATAGCTCCGTTAATAGGGGACTGATTTTAAGGGAAGTGATGCCACTGTATTTCCACCTGGTTTATCTGGGCATTTGTATGTAAACTCTTCAGTTCTTACAGTGTGGGCTTTCCACTCCATGCTGCCGTGATGCTGCTGTTGCTGTAGAAAGCTGCAGGTTTTTGTTACTTTTCAAGTCACTGTTTTCTTTCATTTTACTGATTAATGTCTCCTTTTCTAATGGAGGTTGATTGTAGCAACCTGCTTGGAAAGTGCATGGAAGCTGAGCTTTTATGGTGTGGGGTTTTTGCTCTTTGTTTAGTTCCAGATTTGGTAGTTTTGTGACGTTGTAACGTAGGTTCAAGGCAGGCAGGATGGTCTTTCTTAGTCGCATAGTACTTTGCTTTTGGCCTTTATGAGTTCAGAGTAGAGCTTTTCCCTCAACACGAGCTGTTCACTTGATACAAGCTGTATCTAGAGTGTTTGCGGGTTTCCAGGTGGGATTGTGTGTCCATAGTATGTTGAAACACTAGTTTTTCCAAGTAGGGATATTTGCCTAGATGCCTGCAGTGGTTGTAGGAATGTTTTCTTTGGACTTTGGAAGCAGGCTGATTCCTTAGAGAGTTTTTGTGTTTGTGTTTTTTTCAGTCATGAAATGATTTTGTTTCCTCTGGCAGTGCCTGACCAGTAGTGAAGGTGTTTGGCAGGGCCTCTGTTGTACTGTGAAAGCCTTCTACTTTCTTGGTGCTTCTGGCACAGGACTCAGCGCAGGGGATTCAGTTAAGACCTGAAAGACTGGAAATAAAGAAAATTAAGGGCGTTAGATTTCAGCAGGGAGCAATTAAGCAAACAGCAGGAACTTCAGAGAATAAACCCAAAGAACTGATGCAGTGGGGAAGGAGAAAGGAAGAGGAGATAAGGAAATGAAAAGCATCTCCATGCCTCAAGCAGTCAGATGGAGAATAAAGTGAAAATGTGCAGAATTGCTCAATGAGATGAAAAGGATAGCCTGTGCAAGCTGTGCAAAGTGTGAGGTTGTGGGCATGGTGTGTTTGCTCACGGCCTCGCACTCTGTATATGTTCAAGGAAGAACATGGTGGGGAAAAAGCAAGTGAGGATCCAAGGACGAGGTGTGGGCTGGGGACAGGCAGGGTCTTTTCCAAAGTTCTCAGGAATACGGTGGATGATGAACATCACTTGAGAGTAACTCTTTAAGCAATTTTTTGAATGAGTAAGAGACAGTGGCAGGTCCAGGTGAACTAGGAGACTGCTGGGGAGTCCCCAGAGTGGAGGTGATGCTGGGGAGAGGAATTGAGGAGATATGCTTGTGTGCAGTGATGTAGTGCAGAGCTCACAGCTGGATCATGTCTGCTGTGGCTACAGAGATAAGGCTCCTTGTAATCTGTTGACATAGCCTGTGGTTGATTCTGTACCCAGCTTTGCTTTGCTTTGCCTTGGGAAACTCTATGTTTTCCATTGAAATTAGTCCCTTAAGGGCACTGTGCGCCATAGTACCCTCTGCAGAGCCCAGGAGGCGGTGTACCCAGAGCTGTGTTACACAAAAAACCATACCCGTTAGCAGTAATTCTCATGCAATGTAAGAGACTTCTGAAGTTCCAGCCAAGCTAGCATGTGTTGTTCTGTTGATTTATTACGAGGGTGTTCCATGACTGGCAAGTGTGCAGGAGGAAGGGGTAAGCGAGATAAAATGGCTGTGTCACCTGTCTCCAGCGAGGTTAGGTCCTATCCTTTGGGAAGACGCTGCTTGAGAAGGATGCCGACTAAGGATAAACAGCATTTTGAGGGTTTAGGACACTACAGTCAGGCAAATAGCCGAAGAAAATGTAAAAAATACCTGAAGCCAAGATGAGTTAGGACTTTCCCTTCCACCATGTACCTGAGACAGGTACATGGCTGTGGTGTGAATAGAAGTAAGAATGTCCGAGTACATCCTCTGGTTCCTCTAGGGAGGGTGCTGATGCTGGGACATGGAATCTACCATGAAATAACCTGAAATTGGCTAGACAGTTTCTCAAAATTAATAATTTGAGGATATACACCTCCAGGGATTCTATGTGACCACGATGGACTCAATGGATATGTTACTGAGCAACCGGGAAAACGTCTCCTCCATGAGCATTATTGAAATGGAGGATTTGGAAGTGCTGAGTAGCTGTGCTGACAGTGCTGGGGGGCATCTCAAAGTATCTCTCAAGAGAATTCTTTGGTACACATAAGGAAAAGGGAGAAAGAAAGTCAAAGCTTTGTTACCCTCAGGAGGAGCTAAGATGGATGCCAGATTTTGACATAACTCAAATGGGTTTGCTGTCATTTATTTTCACCCAGCAAGGATTTGGCACAAAACTGCAGCAGAGCATAGTGCACTAAAGAGACTAAGCAGCATCTTAGCTTGAAATGTGATTAGTTCCTTAGTATTAGTTATGTGATTTATTTTGCTGTTGTTTTCATAATGTGTATTTCCAGGCTAGCTCTGCTTTTGGTTCATTGCAGCTGCAGAGCATCTCTTTTCACTCTTCAATTCCTTTGTGCTTCCATGTCCATTCTGTCTTCTCTTTTCCTTAAATAGCAGCCCTGGAGCCTGTGATTGAAGTGGTTTGATTTTTGTGTTTTCTTAGCTAATTGTTACAATCGTCAAAGGGTTTGAATTGAAAGCTGTAAGTGGGAATAGAATAGTTTTGGAAAGGGACTGTATTGCAAATCTGCTGTACTTCGTTTGATTAGGGAATTGTTTAAAACCTAGGAAAATTAGAAGAACCATGTCCATATTTTTATAAAGTTTTTGAAAGTTCATGTAACTGATACATAATTGACTATTTTTTTCATAATCTTTTAATATAAAGAATATTTTATAGTAAAGTCAGTATTGGAGAATATGATACTGAGTACAGAGATGCCCTGTTAGTAATCAACTGCTCCATTTGCTCACAGGAAAGGCTGTGTAAGGTTTGAGCTTGTGCTTAGTAATAAATAGAGCATTTGTATTTTAATACTTGATTGATTACTGTGTATTCTGTCCAGCGCTGCCCAGCTGACAAGGCATACTTCATAGCAAAGGAGATTCTTGCTACAGAGCGGACATATTTGAAGGATCTGGAAGTTATTACAGTGGTAAGGGAGTTTAACATTCTTTAACGATTTTCCTTTTCTTAACAGATTTGTAATTGTTAACTGGGTAAAACTTGGAATTCCTTTGAGATATCAGAAGAAGGAAGTTCTATGATAAAGCATAATCCATGACTCATGTGGCTGTTACCTTCCTTGTTACATAGGCCCTCATGTTGGGGGAGCATTACCTTCTCTGGACTTCCATGGTTAGCTCCAGCAGCTGCATCACATGTCATTTTGATGTCTTAGGCAAACTTTCACTTGGAAAATTGTGAACAAGGACACAAATATGCAAATACGTTTTGCATTCAACTTCAGTGATAGTCGTTGCTGTAAATTCTGCTTGTAATCCATCTACCAGCTCTACAGAATTCCTCGGGGAGCTGTTGTGTTTCTCCCTTCAGATTGCGAGAGCAGATGACAATTGCAGAGGGTGTTAATAATCCTTAGGGGTTTGAGCAGTTTTGTGGTTTTTTGTTGCTTCTTTTTCTTTGTCTTCCTTTTCCCTTCCTTTCACCCAGAATGGACAAGTTAGTCCATGTTTGGAGGACAGCTTGAGCTTCCAACCCTTTGTGTAAAAGCCTTTGTTCATGTAGTCCAGGTTTGAGCACTTTGACTGTTGCATTCATATAAGCCCTAGTTTTAATTTCATCAAAGAGAAGCATGAGTCCGTTAGCTCTTTATGTCTTCAGTTGATGTATGCGCTGCAAGCTCGGTGAGCATCATTTCTCTCAGATTCCTCCTAGAGGCTTCCCAGCACTTTTCCTAAAAGATGGGGGAACATCTGGTACCTCAGAGGTTTGGGGTTTTCTTAAATATTTTCATTCCTCCCAGAAAGGGAACTGAAAGCAATAAAAAAGTGCAGTATGTGACATGCAACATGATGTTTCCAGCTGCTGAATAATTTGCACACGACTTTTAAGCTTTCCCAAATTACATTTTCCCTAGTATTTCTCCTTCCTTCCTGCCGTTTCCCTATGCACACACTTTCTCCTCCCCCATTGCTGCAGGAGTGGGAACTTTCATGGTAGCAATTAATTTCTTCACTGGAGAAACATGTCTCATGTATGGTTTTTCTGGCAGTGGTTTCGCAGCGCAGTCATCAAGGAGAACGCTATGCCAGAGGGCCTGATGACATTGCTCTTCTCTAACATAGACCCGATTTATGAGTTTCATCGAGGCTTTCTGAAAGAGATTGAGCAAAGGCTATTGCTCTGGTAAGCATTAATAGTGTGGTGCATGGGCAATGAGCAGGGTGGCCTTTTCCTATGCCCTCACTGCAAAACTGTACTTAACCTCTTTTTGAACTGGTATTTCTGTGAAAGTGGAATCAAGGAAAAAGTCTTTTAATGCATCATAGTTTTTTAAAAGGTACAGAATGCATTTTGCAAAGGCCATTTTTCAGTAACGGCCTTGTACATAATATCATAGAATTATATGAATTACGCAGCAGACCAAGGGTTTTATCATCACTTAGACTGGAAAAGACTCTTAAGATCATCGAGTCCAACCGTCAGTATGACCTGGTGTTGTCTGTAGCCTTAGAAAAGAGAAGAAACATGAGGCCTAAAAGCTGTGTGTGGTTTTCAGTACCTGGTTAATGAATCTTCAGGTGAAATCTAGGAAACACTTTTTTGTAATTAAGACTTGAGTTCAGTTCTTGCCGCACAATTTATTTCAAAGAGCATATTTTCAGTCTTTTAAACTTTGTATGACTTTCTCCTGACCTGAGATGTAATATATTAGAATACAATTACCATTCAAAAGGGAGTAGTTAACATTGACAAAGTATGAACAATAATAAATGTGGTTGGGGTCATGATACGTTATTTTTTCAGAAGTCTGAGAGGTTAAACTCCCAAACAGACTTTTGTTTCATGCGAGTTCATTTCTGTTCCTCTCATAGTTTTCTAAGCATGGCTTTGTTTGTTATTTCATGCAGCTTCCATATTTACTGTACCAAGGTTTCAACTCAAACAGTGAAATGGGAATATCATGTGGCTAAAAATGGGTAGTGGAGGCATTAATATTAGTACTGCTTCCCTTAATTTTAATAGAGGAGTCCTTCAAATGCACAGATACCCAGGAAGCATTTGTTGAAGTTTATGTCTTGAAGTACAGGGGAAGGTGGAGGGAGAAAGTAGAAATTTCTTGGTCTCCCGTGTACAGTGCTGCCTTATTTTTTCCCCTTATGTGTATTCCAGGGAAGGAAGAACCAATGCTTACATGAAAGGAGATTATCAACGCATTGGAGATGTCATGCTCAGGAATATGCGTACTCTGAAGGTAGATAAAGCATTAAAACGATGGATTCTCAGAACTGTTGAGTCAGTTTTTCCTTTGGTCAATGATGGGGGTTTGAGGCTTGACACTTCCACTAAACCTGAAGTGACTTGTGAATAATTGTTGTTGATAAGCAAGTAAAAACCCCATGAATACTTACAGTAAGGTGTTACACCACTGTTGCTTATCTAACCACCCACGTTTACCCTCAGAAAAGGTTGTTCAGCAGAAGATAAAGAGCAATTATTTAATCAGCTTCGCTGTCTCTCCTCTATTTGCACAGCTTGAGCTCTCCCCTATGGAGACACTGTTTCATAAGGGTGTTTAATCCAAAATATTCTAACCACAGAGTAGCTTCTTCTGAGATGAGGTCACCTTTGCTTGGAGTGCCTTCATATGGGACTGTTAACACTTGTACTGTAGTAGTGGAGTAATGATTCCATTAACGTCAGGGAGTGGTTGCTTTTTCTTATTATCTTAATGTTTTGCTTTGACCCAAGTCAATTTTTGTGCTATTCAACAGGAGTTTACCAGTTATCTGCAGAAGCATGATGAGGTCCTGACAGAACTGGAGAAAGCAACAAAACGCTTAAAGAAGCTGGAAATGGTGTACAAGGAGTTTGAGCTGCAGAAGGTTTGCTACCTGCCCCTCAACACGTTTCTGCTCAAACCAATTCAGAGACTGATGCACTACAAGTTGATCCTCGGAAGGCTTTGCAAGCACTACACAGCAGAGCATCGGGACTTTGCTGATTGCCGGAGTGAGTGAGCTCTCAGCTGTATACGTGCTAGGCAGAAACCAGTTCCCATGTACACACAAAGTTCTGCCTGCACCCTGAGAGAGACAAGCATTGCATCTACAAATTCAGCATAAATGGGTTTTCTCCATTCAGGACCTCTCTCACATGCAGGTTCATGGAATACACAGGAACTTTAATTTAGATTGTTGAAAACTCAACTGCTTAGTGAATACTGTACTTTAAGCATCCTAAGAAAAACCCAACTGAATATACCAAGTGGAACAGCAGAAAACTGGCAGGAGGAATACAAAAAATAGTGTTTAGTTTATGTTTCAAAATTAACTTTGTTTTTCTTGAAGGATTTGGTACCAGCTTTCCCTACTCTCCCTCCGTGCTCTGGTGAAGGGCTTCTAAGCTTTTTGCAATAGACAGAAATTTGCCCTAACTGCTGGTTTGGAAAATGCAAAAGATAACTTAGATATGGACTGTTCTCTGCGGGGAATGAATGCTTTTTCTGGCCTTCATAGAATCTCAGACTGGTTTGGATTGGAAAGGACCTTAAAGATCTTCCGGTTCCACTCCCTGTGCCACAGGCAAGGGCACCTTCCACTAGCCCAGGTTGCTCAGAGCCTCAGAGAGCTCAGCCTTAAACATTCAAGGCATTATTTTTCTCATGGCTAATCCTGATGGATCTTAGTGTTTCAACTAAAGCTGGAAAATCGATCCTTTTCTTGTCCCCTTTTTTAGCAGGGGATGTCTGTCCTGGTTTTTTAGGAACATTTCGTTGTTTATAATTAAGCATAGGAAGAAGCATGTAAGAATCATAGGAAGCCCTATGAAGCTGATTGCTGTTCTCCATTTTGCCCCCAGGTGGCTATAAAATATGCTTTAAGAAGTTGGCAGTAGGTCCCTTCCAAACTCTTCTGTCCTCTTCTAAACCTGGCTATACATTTCAGATTCAGTTTTCCAGGGATAAAATTGGTGGCCTAGGTTTGTCTGCTCTGTTCTGATCCCCTTGGTGCCATTTTCCTTATAGATGCCCTGAAGGAAGTCACAGAAATGACGTCCCAGCTACAGCACAGTCTCATTCGCCTGGAGAATTTCCAGAAGCTCACAGAGCTGCAGCATGACTTGATTGGTGTAGATAATCTCACAGCACCCGGTAGAGTAAGTACCTCTGCATAGTCTTTAGAGCCTTTATTATTTTTATTTCCAAGGAAGTGCCTTAGAACAATGTACTTGCCATCACTGCCTCTCTGTATTATGGATCAGCTGTAAGGACTTTGTATAATTGTCTTCATAGTAGTTCCATGGAGGTCTTGATGGCCTAGGGTATAGATCAAAAATGCTTCTGCTTAGGCTCTGGCTATAATTCTGTGTTACCAGTGCCACAGACACTGGGTACACTGGAGTACAGTGCTCTGTGTTTGGGTGGGAAGCAGTATGTCATGTACTCTATGGGAAATCCACTGCCAGGTTGGCTTATGTCTGCCTGGTGCAGTCTCTGTCTGTGGACTGAGACTGCATGGAGAGCGTAGTGATGGTGAGAGCCACGTCACTGGGCAAAACTGATATCAGTGACTCTTGTTTTCTAGTTCTTTGTCTAGTTCCTGCTTGGTCTTTTTGTTTCTCTGTTTTTGATAGATATACTGAGCATAAAAGTACAGGAGCATCGCGTATGTTTTTGGGATGCTATGGCTATCACTGCAGTGGGATGTAAGTGTAATAGGTGAACTGCTGGTGTCCAACAGGAACTCTGCTCCTTTTCCTTCTCTTGCTTCATTGATTTAAATGCTGGCTGCAACAAGGAGCTGATTCATGTTACAAAACAGAAGGAAATGTGTCATCTGGCATTTAACAAATCTGTTTAGTGATCATTGCTGGGCACCAATCAACATCTGTAAACTCTGGGATGAAATGAAGAACCATTAAAATTCTCTGTGTTTGGGAAAAATGAAGCTTTATCTAACTTCTTACTTTCCACTGCAGGAGTTTATCCGGGAAGGTTGCTTGTACAAGCTCACTAAAAAAGGTTTACAGCAGCGGATGTTCTTTCTGGTGGGTGTTGCTTTCATGAACCCAAACTCTTCAAGATAAAGTTGTCATGAAAGTGTGATGAAAATCAGCAATCAGAACTGACAGCTCACTCTGAGGGATTTTTAGAGCAGGCGTGATGGGGCATTCACAACTTCCCTGGGCAGCCCATTCCAGTGCCTCACCACCCTTACTGTAAAGAATTTCTTCCTCATATCCAATCTAAACTTCCCCTGTGTAAGTTTGAACTCGCTACCCCTTGTCCTATCACTACAGTCCCTAAGGAAAAGTCCATCCCCAGCATCCCTATAGGCCCCCTTCAGATACTGAAGGCTGCTCTGAGGTCTCCACGCAGCCTTCTCTTCTCCAGG
>JANRGW010038950.1:63825-94223 GCA_024733675.1 Psilopsiagon aymara
GTCCCTGCCCATGGCAGGGGGGTTGGAACTAGATGATCTTAAGGTCCTTTCCAACCCTAACTATTCTGTGATTCTATTCTATGATTGTGACAACACTGTCTGTTCAGCCGGTTTCCTTAATGGCACGCAGTTTTGATGGAATTTTAAGGATTAATTGCTTCTCTTGTAAGTAAAGAGTGGCTTTAAGGAAATGGGGCCAAACTGACTGAGAAATGGCAGTTGTTTTTTTTTCACGTGTCTACAGTGGCCTTTAAACAACAGATTGTTTAAAAAGATGCCAGAAATACTTGGCCCTGCCTGCTGTCTCCAGAGCGTTGATTGTATTCTTCCTGCCTTTTTCAGTTCTCAGATATGTTACTGTACACAAGCAAAGGGGTTACAGGGACAAATCAGTTCAAAATTCACGGGCATCTTCCTCTGCACGGCATGTTGGTAAGTGGTTTCAAGTTGCATCACATTAGGGAAATTCACCTTGAAGCAGGTCGAGGCATTCTTTCAGGGCATGAGATCCAAAGCAGTGAACTGCTCCCAGGCCAGTGACAGCTGCCTGTGTGTCAAACGCTTGCCTGCAGGCAACAAACTTGTTCCTTCTGTCCTTAGCAAAACAGCTGGAACACGCCCTTTTGACCATTCATTTTCAGGCTGCTGAGGAGGTTGATCTGGAAATAGGGGTTTGTCCTGGCATTTTCTCCCTGTACACACACCTAGGCATCTAATCAGTCCTCCTATCTGCCCACCCCCCTGTTCTAATGGGACTGTTCTTTCTGTGTTTGATTTGCAGCTGATAGTTCTCGACCCACCGGTAAGTAATAAGCTGAATCCTGCTCAGAACCCTCTTTTTCTTGCCCTGTTCGATGTGATGGTGTGCTGCTAGGGCTGTGGCAGTAGAAATTCACAATGTAGATTTTCATAGAGAGCCAAATTAGACTTGAAATAGGTGGTATTCATAAAAAAGTAGCTGTTTTGCATTTACTGCAACTGGGTTGTAATTGTATTTGACTCGAATTCCTAGCTAGCCAAGGAGGACAGGTTTAGTGTTTATCAGTCACCAAGCAGTGATGAGAAAAACCTTTTCTTTTTGTGCAGGTGGAGGAGAGTGAGAACGAATGGGCTGTCCCACACTGCTTCACCATCTATTCAGCACAAAAAACCATAGTGGTGGCAGCAAGGTAACATTTCTTTTCCTCAGTTGCCTGTAGGTTTGATGGGTACATTCTCCAAGGAGTTACTTTTCGGTTGTTTGGTGTAGAGCCAGGGGGTGTTTTGTGCATCCTCTGGAAAGCATGACTTCAAAACAAACACAGGATGCTTCACAACTCCTTTATCAGTGTTGTGTTTTGGGAACAAATAATTTACCTCACCGAATGGTGTGTTACTAGGCACACAGCAGCAGCAAACAACATTTGTATTGTTACTGCCATTGTGTTGTTTTCTAGTTAGCTAACAGTGAAGTCCTTTCAACAGCTGCTATAAAGCAGGAGACAAAACGAGATCTGAACAAATATTTGAGAGACCTAAAAAGAATTAAAATCAAGAACATGCTGATGGATGTAAGGAGGGGAGAGTTCCTGCATGGATCTCATGAAGGAAGCTGGGAAGGGAGAGATAAAATTAAAGGCTGATTTGGAGAGAAAACGGACTCCTTTTCAGTGTAGCTTGTCCCTGTGCTCTGAGTTTGGTGCCTTTTAGTGCTTTATATCTGAAATATACTTAGGATGGCTACTATGCCTATTCTGTCAGGATTAGCAAGCATGAGAGCATGTAACTGCATATAGCACTTCAAACAACAGTTGTGCACATAGGGAATGTATCCAGAGGTAAAAAAGAAATGCTATGGCCATTTCTAAAGGAAAACCTTATGCTGTTGTGTACTGATGAATATAGATACATATATTTGAGCTGTAAAGCTATTACTGTATAATCATTGCTTGAGCCATGGATCCTGTAATGGAAACTGTGGGGTGAGAGAAGTCTTCAGCGTCCTGTACTCTGTGTTTTACTTGCCTGAGATGTCAGGTAGTAAATCCTATGTCACCTTTAAAAGCTGTGCTGTCTTTCAGGTTGCCTCTTATCCTTGAAAAAAATCATTTCCAGGATGGCCACCCATCTTCAAAATGCTTTCTGGAATGAAAACATGATTTCATATTTGAAATAACCCATCAGCTGTGAAGCTGTCTATATGAAGAACAGTGATGCCTTAGACCGTGTAATTCCTCTTCTGAGGCCAATAGCTCCGGAGGAGAATATGTGACCCTTTGTCTATTCTCTTTGCTGTAAAGTCCTTGTTTTAAATGGTTATTTTAGTCTTGTTTCAAGGCCTGAAAGTAGAGGTGAAGGCTGTATGAGGACAGCTTCCTGTATGGAAAGCTTACGCTTTTTTTATTTGTTTAATGGAAAGGGGCTGTTCCTTGTTGTGGGCAGTGATTTGTGCCTTCCATCAGCACACTAGCACTCTGTCATGGCTCCAGGATGAGCTGATCTCTGTTTGCGCTGTTCATCTTGCAGTACCCGCCTGGAGATGGGGAAGTGGATGGAAGACCTAAACATGGCAATTGAAATGGCCAAGAAATCTACTGAGAAATCTGACATGCTTCTGGAGAACTCAGTATGCAATCGCTCCAACAGTAAGTGCCATTCCCTGCCTTCCTGAAAAGCATCAGTTGTCGTGTACTTTTCATGTTTCCTATTGTGAACTTGATTGCATGAATGGTGTGGGTTTATAATTTGTATGGTAATTGGGAGTTAATTGTGCTTTTGTTTTAATCAAAAGAAATATGTTTGTCTTCCTAGTCTGATGTTCCTGGTAACTTTCAATGCAGCAGAGATGCTCCTGTTACAGAATTGTTGATTTTATAACGTTCTTTAGTCATCTCTTACGTAGATTTTTCTCAAAGATTTAGTACATTTTCTTGTCCAGAAACGGGGTGGGTTTGGAGATCAGCTTTTGTAGTCCAGCATTCTTGTGCCTGTCTCTGGTGTTGTTATGGATGTGCTGAAATACGTTGTGTGCCTTCTTGGAGTGCTTCTTCCTATTCCTCACTAAGGATTAACTGAAGATGCAATGAGGGGGTTTTTCTGTTTGTTTTACACAAACAGTATTGAGTCAGCTGCCCCAAGCAGAGCTGAGTAATGAAAGCCAGAACAGTCTGCTCAGAGCGGTCTTTTGGAGCTGTGTACCCAGTTCAAGTTCATGTATTTTAAAACTGGACCATAGGAACTAAAATAGGTTTTTTTCTCAGGAATCGCCACTTCTCTTGCTCTTTGTATTGCACAGTTTTCTTAAACCAGTACTGAATTCTCCTCCCTCAGGATCCTCTGATGAGGTCTCTCTAGAACAGGAGTCCGAAGATGACACACATTCTTCTCGTAGCTCCTTGGACAGGCAGAGCCACCACCGTGCCAACACAACCATGCACGTGTGCTGGTACCGCAACACGAGCGTCTCCATGACTGACCACAGTGTGGCTGTTGAGGTACCTGCAGGGCACAGCTCTCACATCTCACTGTCCATCCTGGCTCTCTCAGCCACTGCTCATCCTCCACTCCATCTCCCATTTTGCCTTGGCAGCATCTCTGCATCCATGGGAGAGCATGGGCTATTAAAAGGCTGCTGCATGCTTGCCCTCTTCTGTGCATGTCTGTGTCTGCATACACATGCTCCGGTCTCCTTGCAGCAGGGTTTTGCTTCAACAGAGGCACTGAAGGTGGCAAATATTAAAGGAAACACAGGCTATCCTAGGACCAAATTGTTCCTTTGGGTTTCATCAGCTTTGCTGGAGGAGAAGTTACCTATCCATGATCTTTTCCTTTAGAGATTGACTCTGCTCTACTGAGGTCTGGTTAGCTACTCTGCTACATCTAGAATTAAGAAAGGAATCTGATTTCTGACCTTCCCTCACTGCCAGGGGTGAGCGGCAAGCATTAGAAAGTGCCATTTTACAGCAGTGTTGTGTTACGCTGAACGGAGACTTAATATGTGTGTGCTAATCTGCTGTTACCATGGGTCTTACCACTCAGCATGGCTTCATGGCACACGGCTGGCATGTTTTCGTACTGAATCCGACAGATTTCAAGAGAGATGTCTGTTCAGCGCTCCTTATGCAGAGCACTGGTTGCACCAGAACTACAGTTTCACTTCAGGTGGCAGTTTGGCAAGGTCAGTTGAGTAGGACACCTTCCTGGAGGCTGGCATGCTTGGAAGGCTTCCAGAAGTGGGAAGGACCCTAAATACCATGAAGAGAGAAAAGAGGTCACTAACTAGACAAGCAGTAATGGGGCAGGGCGCTGCATCCTTGTATTTGTGCCTTTCTACCTTCCCTGCCCTGTTGTTAAGGCACTTTTTCTTTAATGGAAGGAGTTAAAAGTTGTGCACTGAAGCTCCTGGGTTTTCATGATGTAGAAAGCTATGTATTGGCTCAGTTAAAGAGGTCCTAGAGATTGTCTTAGGATACAGAATTTGGGTGCTTTAGCTGGCAAAGAAAGTGGTTTCTATTGGAGGGATCAGGCCTTCCTTTCCCTGCTGATACCCTTGTGAAAGGCACCATCTTACTGTTCTGTACCTGGATAACGAGACCACCCTGCCACAGACTCTGGGATTAAATGTGTGAGTTCTTGCGGCTCCTTGCTTTGGTCTGTTCCATGTTCTAATCCATCTTTTATTTTTCACAATCCATTTTCCTTTAACAGATGCCTTTCTTCCATCACTTCTCTTATCCTAACGTTCTGTTTTGCTTTCTCTCCCCCTTTTCTCTGCTCAGTTTTCTGCTCTCTTGCTGTTTCTCCAGAGCTTCCTCCTCGCTATTTGCTGGGTCAGGCGCAACGGCCCAACACAATCACCCATGTTTGTTGGTACCGGAACCAGAGCCTATCCCTGTCTGATTACCTGTGCATGATCCAGGTAAAATGCCTGTCAAGTTCTGTGCTGGTGGGGAGGAGCCATGAGATGCCAAGGAAAATGTACTGCTGCTCAGTTTGTAATTGCTCAGTGGTCCCACATATGGCGTGAGGATGTCACAGCAGCAGAGTTGTATAATACTTTGATATAGTATTTCCTCTTGTTTATGCTTCCCCAAATTGTTCTCTATGTATAAATCAGCTGCATATTCTGTCCTTTTCTCTAATTAGAACATCCATTTGCTGTTGTTCCATGCCATAGGTTTCCTTATCCCACTGCACAAGCACTGGGTGACTGAGTCCAAGCCAGCAGTGCGCAACTTCCCTGCAGCCTGCTTACTACGCTGGGCTTGGCTTTGCATACCTGCCACATGGCACCCTCTGTTTCCTCTTCTGCTTAATTTTCCTTCTCATGTGCTCTATGTGTTTTTTCTGCACATAAAAAAGGGTGGCTGAAGGGATGGACACCCTCCTGGCTGTCACTGTTCCCCTGACCACAGAGGAGAGTGGTTGCTGGAGGGACGAGTTGGTGCAGCACCCTCCTGACATTGCACTGAGATACAGCAAGAACTTGTACATAAAGGGGAACTTGCTGTTAATGGAGATAAATCACTGCCTGGTTTATAAGAAGTTAGTTGTGAATTAGTGAACTGAAGGTAGTCACTCAGTTGCCCTGTGAAATATCTGGGAGGCCTTTCACAACAGGGGAGCGAGTGCAGGAGCACTTGTAGGAGCCTCAAGCTTTTTATCTATGGCAGCTGCTGTCTTTTTCTGAAGGACAAAGGCCCATGGTTTCACGTGAGCTTTCATTCTGTGCTAGAACCAGCTCTCTGGATACTTGCTGAGGAAGTTCAAGAACAGCAATGGCTGGCAGAAACTGTGGGTCGTCTTCACCAACTTCTGCTTGTTCTTCTACAAAACACACCAGGTGAGTAAGTGCCGCATCCCTGGCAGTGCTCAAGGTCAGGTTGGAGGGGGCTTGGAGCAACCTGGTCTAGTGGGAGGTGTCCCTGCCCATGGCAGGGGGTTGGAACTGGATGAGCTTTAAGGTCCCTTCCCCCACAAACCATTCTGTGATTCTCTGATTTCCAATTCTGTTGATGGTACTGACCTTCTGTGGGTGAGGGCGAAAATGTCACCTCATGCAGTGACTAATGGAGGTGAGCAATGGACCAGTGTTTGGTCCATTTCTGTCCCTGCTGGGCTTAGCACAGCTAAACAGGCATAAGGGATTTTGCTGCCTGGGGTGCAGTCAGTGTCTACTTTGTAAGGAACTGCTCTGCAGTGCACCTGGTGCCTCTCCATTTTATTAACCCGATAAGCTGTGTTTTATTTTATCCAGGTTTCTTTTCTTGATGGCACATGTCTTTTGGGAGGGATATTTTAACTTTTGTGCTGGATCTGTGCTTGGAGTTCCAGAGAGAGGAAGTGGAGGAGAAAAGGGGAGCCCGGGGGGCAGCAGCGGCAGGGGCATAGAAGCCAATAGCTATAAAACCAGTGAAAGGAATGGGGGAAGGTTTCGTTATAAGCTGTCAGAGGCCTTGCAAATGATAAAGGCTGCCTGCTTTCTCCTAAATAATACCTAAAAAGGTATTAGCTGTAAGATACACAAGAATGAGTGCAGGTTGGGATGAGCTGGCTGGCAGGGGATGCCTTGCACTAAGGACTGGGCTGTTGTGCTGTTCCAGGACGATTACCCCTTGGCCAGTCTCCCACTGCTCGGCTATGCAGTCAGCACTCCTGTAGAGGCAGACGGTATTCAGAAGGATTATGTCTTCAAGCTGCAGTTCAAGTCCCATGTGTATTTCTTCAGGGCTGAGAGCAAATACACCTTTGAGAGGTAATTTTCTGTTGTCTGTCTGTCTAGGTATATGATAATATGCTGTTAACTGGTTCATCATCTGACTCTTTCCTCCTGAAAACAAGAGTTGTAACACAAGGCTGAGAGCAACATGCGCAGTGCTGCTTTTCACTTTACCTTCCCTGTGACTGTGTTTAGCAGCACTGTTAGGGCTTCCACACATAGTCCAAAGTGAATCATGTTTCAAATACATCATGTACAAAGCTTTGCTGTTTCATTAGCTGTAGAAAACCCTTGCATTGTGTCCTGCTGTGCAGGGTAGTATTGACTGGTTTGGAGTGTGTTTTTATTGAGAAGGTGGCATGTACTTCTCCCTTCCTTGGGAGAGCATCACACCTTTATAAGCAATGTATGTATCAGCTACCTGAGCAGGGTTGTGCTTTTTAATCCATTGGTTTCATGTAGTGATTTCAAGGAGAGGATGTCTAATTCACAATGGATGTACACTCACAGGAGAATACAGTGTGCTCTTATAAGAGCTCTCTGGAGCTCAAAGCACTGCAGAGCTGTTACTAGGACAGGCAGCCATGTTCCGCAGTGTATTTTTCACATCTCAAGATATCCATTTGAAGAATTAATTTCCTAGAAGACTTGTAAAAGAAAGGTGGAAAAGTGGATGTTTTGTGGTGTTTGGTGAAAGGGGTACAGCTCGTAACGGAAGGAAGAGATGATGCATCTGTGTGAGGGGTTGAGCATTTCTCATGTCCTTTCTTGCCAGGTGGATGGAGGTGATCAAGAGAGCCACCAGCTCTCCAGCCAGGTCGAGCCTGCTGCTTCCGAAGGATGAGAAGGACAGTCACACAGACTGATGTGGGGCAGAGCTGGATCTCTGGTGCAGACATCAACAGAAGAGGCAGATGGAAACAGGAGTCTCTGGAGCTGATAAAGCAAAGAACCAGGAGGCTCATTTCTACCTGGTATGGAAAGTGGGAGTTGAAGGAATTGCAGATGGTGATCATATCCACTACCAGTGGTATGGAAGAGGGTCAGGACTGTTCCAGTTGAGCCTACTTAAGACAGAACCTAACAACTGCAGAGCTTCAGTGTGCACACATCACGGAAGATTTGTTGTTCCAGTTATACCTGTACAGTAACACCCTTGCCTGCCTTGAAGGCACATGCCTCTTGGTTTTACTTTTTGACTGGATGGCCAGCATATAGGGGAGAAAACTAGCAGCTGTCAGTGCTGCAGTTGGCTCGCAGCTGCTGGTGCCAGCGCTTGCTGGCTCCCAGAAGTTCCCTTTCTTTCCCCTGATGCTCAGCATGGTTGGCTGTACTGCTGCTGTTCATGTCAGCCTGCTGGCACAGTTGGCTCAGACTAACGGGGGATCCATGGACGTATTAGCTTTAAACACAGTTCATGTCACTCAGAAACTGCAGCTCTCATAGAACAACTCTGCTCTTTGGCAACTGCTGTGGCAGAAGTTTTCCATGGGAAGTGGGAGGAATGAACCTCTGCTGAGCTGTTGAGGTTTTGCTATATTGCGGGTTGGTACAGGTAGGGTGATGGTTTTTCCTCTGAACTGTACTATGATTCTACGCTGAGAGGGGCAGTCACTATTCTCATTTCACATCTCTGGAGTTTCTTATCCTGTAGTAGGCATTACTTAAGGCATGGGATGATGAACACGCTCTCCACCCTGATGCAGGTGATGTTTTCAAGGCATTTAAGCAACACAGGAGAACAAGCTTCTCTGAAAGTCACTTACTTGTGCTTGTGTCACGCAAAGACTCCTGAAAATCCCTGTTCTTATCTTTAAATTTGGGGCGGGATCCATCTTCTGTGTCTCATGAAGATGTGAAAGTCACTGGATTCCAGATGGAGCATTAGTGTTGTGGACTCTATTAAATCTCTGTATTAAATCTGAAATGTTTGTGGTTCATTCTGTTTTCATAAAGCTGTTACATGTGGTTGCCTCCACAGAAGGACTGAAATAAGCAAAGTGCCACAAAATGCTGTTGGATGTGGCTTTGATGGGCTCTGGGGACTCTGCTTTTGTATTAGACAGAAAAGTATTTGCATACTAGAAGGAACAATGCAATGGTGCAGTGGAAGAAAAGGAAAAGTGTCACATGTTGGGAGGATGGAGGAATGTGGAGATCCTGTGAGAACAGGAACTACAGAGGCCAGCTTGTGCATTCTCCAAGGTTGTTTCTGGTTATGGTCTAACATGTGTGGGATGAGGACTGTGGGTTCCAGAGGGATTTTCCAGCCTGCTCACTTGGCATTCACATCCTAGAGATCAGATCCAGCCTTGTCCACCACTGTCCCATGTAAGTGAAATGTACCTAATTTATTAGTGTCTTTTTTTAAATGTTATTAACAGTTGTAGGTGTATACATGTGGATTGCTTAGATATGTTATAATGCAGCTGAATATGACTGTTGGAAGTAAATAGCATCTTGGTATAAAACTCTCTCAGCCTCTTATTCCTGAGCCCATCGTCCCCATCCGTGGCCATGCTTATGGGAGGATGGACCGCGTCTATACAGAAACATTGCTTTTCTCAGGACTGAGATAAAAGGTTTCACACTTGATGAATATTTGCATTCAGTGGTTTTCCTGCATGATAGTGACAGTTGTTTTGTCATGGTCACGTACTGGAGGCTGTTACCAGGAGCGTTTTCCTCTTTCATGAGAACTCACCTACAGTAGCAGGGCTTTCTAGCACCAGGATTTGGAATACTATTGTTTTAGAGTGTTCAGCTTACTCAGCAAGACTGTGGTCTGCAGTTCACTCAGCATCAAGCAGCAAAGAGAAAGCACTGAGTCAGAATGATGTGGAGCAGGTGGCAGGGCCACCTTTAGTGAGCCTGTGAGTACCACCAGGCTGGGGGAGCAGCTCTAGGACTGACAACCACTGCCTGAAATTAATAGAATCATGGGGTGGTTTGGGTTGCAACATACCTTAAAGCTCATCTAGTAACCAGGAAAGGACTAATATACTCTGTCTTTTGCTGTATTCCCTCCTTGCACAAGTACTTCTACAGGCCTGTCTCACAAGGCACTGTTAGACATACATGAGGGAGGAAGATGCGGGGGAAGATCAAAAAAAATGCAAAGAAAAGCAGCTCAAACCCATACTTTTCCCCTAATAATACAGTGTTACAGCAGCCTCATTTGTTTTATTACTTTATTGAAAGTGGCAGATCCCTTTCAACATTTTTAAAAACTAAACCCATTGTTGCTTTGAATACTGGACGAAGTTTGTGGGGATTGTTTCATTTAAAAAGTTTACTCATTACACTGCAGTGCATGTGAGTAATACTACAAGGTACCTTATTGACATGATTTGCTACTGTCATGAAACAGCAACTTCAAAAGCAGCAGGAGCCCTTCAGCTGCCTTTCTGCTGGGCTGCAGCCTCTGCCTTCCACTTCCGTAACTCCTGTTTTCCATGTTAACTCCTTCTCCTGAAGAAAAAATGGGTTTGGTCTGTTCTTCGTAAACACAGGCTCTGAGATGGCTCTCACCCCAGAGAAACACCACGCTGCAGCGGAGCTCCAGGAAGATCAAACAGCAGCACCTCTTCTCTCCTGGACCTGTTCGTAGTGTTTGCTGAGCCTGTACTTATTGATCAGAGATGAAGAGTAAAGGATAGTCATAAGCTGAAGTGAACAACGCGCACTGGGGTTAGGGAGTGTAGGGTCTTTTTGAGCTACTTTTAGCCCAGCCCTTACAATCTGCAGGTCTGAATCAAAGTACCAAAACTCACGCCTTGTTCCTATCTTTAAAAAACTGCTGAACAGCTACAGCTTTTATTCTCAGTGGCTCTGGGAGAGCCACATCATTCACCCAGACACCCAAACAAAGATCTGGGATAGCTAAGGTACTGCGGACCTAATGGGAATATCTTGACAATTAGAGAGCAGATCTCTAGGCAAACAGCTATCAAAGTTATGTTCCTAAGTCTATTTTCTAGACCTTTACCATAGCTTTAAGATCTGTGCATTTACCTGGATTAAAGATCTGTGTTTGTTATAAACTAATATTATACAGAATGCAAAGCTAGTTAGGGATGGCTCCACTGGAATACCTTAAGCAGCCAATACGGCTGTCGATGCTTTGATTTCTCCTCTAGCAAACGCCACCACAGCTTGGCAACTGAAGCACAGCCCTGGCTTCAGCAAGTTCTAATCCCGAACTTAAGAACAGCCAGAAAGGGAAAGTTGATGGAAGCGTTTGTGAACTCCCAACCACACGGATACTGTTGCTGCTTAGCCATCCAACTGATACCTTTCTGTAGAGGACAGGTTTCTTGCCTCAATGGCAAGCTGCCTTTTAGACTGAAGCCTTGTCATCATCTTTGCAGTTGTGTCCCCTCCTGCCCCCTTTTTTTAACTCTTCTGCAACATTTGTGCATGCATAGAGGGTGTCTGCTCTGCTTAGAGACTTAGAACTGCATATCTAGTTGCTTCAAGTTGCAGAAAGCACCAAGAAAAGGAACTCCACAAGCTCCCAAAACAAATGTAACCACTTTGCCTTCCAGTCCCTGCAGACCCAAGGCAAGTTCTGCTGCTGCCTGAATGAGGTGAACCGAAGCCTGATACAAAATGTGTTCCAGAACCGAAAAAAGTACAGTCAGCAAACCCATCCTCCTGTGAAAGGACACGCTGGGAAAGAGCAGCAGTGTATTAGCTTAGCTGCTGCTGTACTTGACAGCATTTCATTACTAGTGTGTGAAGGAACTGAAGCAAACCTCCAGAACAACTGGAGAGCTGCTCAAACTTCCAGAGGCACAGAAATTTTCCATGCATAAAGAGCTTCCAAACATACCTGCACATACACATTACCGCTCACAAACACTTTTTTAGGAAGGGCAGGAGGCTAAAACCACTGGACTTGCCTTTGAAATATACCTCAATGGAGGAGAATCTCTCTCTTTTTCCAGCACCTGGGCAATTTACCAGTAACAAGCTGTGAATCAAACCAAGCCAAAATGGATACATCCATAGGGAAACAATTAAAAACTGCATTGATTACACTGTAAAAACAATTAGACCACCCATCTCGGGTTCTGCAAAAGGTCTAAATTGTACTTGCATTGCAAATCCCACCCTGGGTTATCATGAAAACGTGTAATATGGAGGCTCTGAAATGTCCTGGAGTCCGTAACACAATGTTGCATCCAACAGCAGATGGTGGTCTGGATTAGAGATGTAGTTCTTATGAAGCTGGAAAAAATCCTTCCCCCCTCAAACGAGCAGCAGGGAATGTCGGTGTCAGCGGGCAGAGGTCAGGTGGTTCCGACTGTGTGAAAACCTGCAGGAAGGAATAATGCATGGAGCTGGGCACTGCTGTCCACTGCAAGCCCCCCCACACTGCACCAGCCCACACAACTGCGGGTGAAGGGGTAGGTCTGGATGTGTTTTTCCCCACTCCCATCACCACTGCCAGTTTTCTAGATAAGGAAGTCTTGAAAGAAAAACCAAGCTCTTTAATGGAAGCTAAGGTGGTGGGGTTGTTTTATGGCTTTTAAGACCCAATTTTAGGCTAACAAATTTTGAGCGCTGGTGTTTTACAAGAAGGAATTAACCAAGGCTTCTGAGCTCTTGAGGACCTCCAAGACAAAACCCTAGGGTCTTGCCCTTTGCATCACCCAGAAATGCCATTTCTAGGCTGGTAGAAGTGCATGATCTGCAACAGCTGCCCTGCAGTCACCCAGAACGCAACTACAAGTACCTCCTGCTCAATTAGAGGATAGCTTTTGCAGTCATCACAAGGACCTTTCTGTGACCTCTGCGGGTCACCCAGAAGAGACAAAAGTGTTCTCTTTCCACCTTTAAGTGATTATTGGATGAGGGATATGAACATACCCATAGCATAGCTGCTTGGGAGCTTGAATGACTTCGTAACAGAAGCCTTAAAGAATGGCCAGTATTTTCAGTCCCTGGTATCTAAGGCTCTTCTTTGCTTGATGGCATTCAACAGATAACCTGAGCTGCAACGCAAACTACACCAGCTTAAACCCATCAGAAGTAAATGCTTGCAAAGCCCAAGCTCAGGGGTGTAAAGACTGTAAAGTTTGGCTGGTATTTACATTAGCAACCAGAGCAGAGAATGGCTCCTTTGGTCATATGCATAGCAAAATAGTTCCAGCCTTCTAACCAGTGAGGCAGCACACGTTAAGTTTCTCAGTTAGGGAGAAAAGGGCAAGATTTAGGACAGCCTGCTGTGAAAGGGAGGTAAGCCATGTTAATGTCAAATAAAGCCTGAGAAATGCATGATCAGGATCTGGCATTGCTGCCTGCAGCACATGGATGTGACTGAACTTGGTGCCAGTAATGGAGGCAATTTTGATGCAGCACCTGCTGAGCAGCAAGGAATTAACTCTACTAGACTACTTCACTGGTTTAAGAAGTAATTCACTCCAGGAAAAACACCCTTTCCTGCTACCTGAAGCTGGGCAAGCAGAGTGACTGGCTGCACGTAGTGCTGTGAAGCACATTCCTTGCAATGAAACAGATACTCGCTATTCCAGAAGCGATCTTAAATCATTTTGCATAGTCCTTGCTGCCTGGGTAATGTGACCAGCACGACATCATATGTGTATACACACACACACACACACACACAATGTATGTCATAGAATCAGAGTGGAAGGGGGTTGGAAGGGACCTTAAAGCTCACCCAGTTCCAACCCCCTGCCACAGGCAATGACACCTTCCACTAGAGCAAGTGGCTCCAAGCCCTGTCCAACCTGGCCTTGAACACTGCCAGGGATGGGGCAGCCACAGCTTCTCTGGGCAGCCTGTGCCAGGGCCTCAGCACCCTCATAGTGAAGGATTTCTTCCTAATAGCTAATCTAAGTCTCCTCTCTGTCAGCTCAAAGCCATTCCCCCTTGTCCTGTCAATACAGGCCCTTGTAAAATGTCCTTCCCCAGATTTCTTACAGGCTCCCTCAGGCACTGGAAGGCTGCTATGAGGATTCCCCGGACCCTTCTCTTCTCCAGGCTGAACAAGCCCAGTTCTCTCAGCCTGTCTGCAGGAGGAAGGTGAATAGCAGCACCTTGCTGTACTCTGCAATCTTCATCTACACTACAGAAACCTGTTCAGTGTGTGCAAAAGGACTTCTGAGGCAGGAAGAACTGCTTCATTAAATGTAAAGCAGTTAGAAGTGACTTGGGTGACCTAATAGACCCTTGTCATCAACATTCACTTTTTGGTTGTCTTGACTGCTCAGTTCCAGATTTTGACAATGGATCGGTTCACTGCCCGCTCCAGCACAGCTCGCACCCCAGAGGACACTCACCTTTGTACCCGTTCCACCATGTGTGCTATCAGTTTGTCAGAGATGCCTGGGCAGGACTCCTCAGCCAAGCTAAAGGCGTTCTCCAGCTCCTCCATAGCTCCCACATTGCCTCCAGTCTGCTTGTGCTTATCTTTAAGCTGCAACCCAGAAACGGGGTGTTAGTTCCTTATCTCAGAAAAGCACTGATCAAGCACTGCAGGACAGACATTAAGTCCTTTTCCTTCTAGTGTGACGCCACAAGGGTGCAGAAGGGCAGAAACGTTCTTCCAAAACAATCAAGAAGGGCTCTTTTTGCAGATCCGGAAGATGAAGTCCAGCATCTGCAGTTCAGACTTTCCTCCAGGTACTAATAGCAATTAAAATCCTCAACAAACAGGCCTTAATGTACTTTTAAACAAACTAAATGATATTAGAACTGGATCAACAGCCCTGAAAACCTGTAAGTAGTAACAGAACAAAGAACTCAGCTACATCTGAACCAGTACAGTCACCTTTGCTGCTAATGACAGCTTAGCACCCAGGCTAAAGGCTTGCAGACAGGTAGGGCAGAAAATACCCTAACACCAGGAGTCACTTGCCACCACCTTGAGTAACAATAACAAAGTCTGAATTGCTTCTAGTGACTGGGAGGCCGAGGCACGCTATGGATCCTGAGCCACTCCTCCCCATGACAGACCTTTCCAGAGGGATAGGGGAAGGAAGCCCACTCAGCAAGACCTCCACATGCATCTGACCTTGGTGAAAAGCCTCTATCATGGTCAGCGCATGCCAACTAGGCCTCATCAGCCACAGGCCTGCTAGCACATGGTTCCAGTTAATTTGAAATAGGTAAACCTCTGCCATGAAGGAGCTCCTGACAGGTCACTGAGGCTGAGCATGAAGGAGTTTGTCACTGGAAAATGCAGTCACATCCTCTGCAGCACTTCCCTAACTTCTCACACAAGCAGCTCATGTGGCAGCCCCTTCCCTAGTGTGCATCATTACACAGTTTGCTGAACAGAGATGAAAACCTTTTGTGGAACAAGCACTATCTGCCAGCTACCACTGTCAAGTTAGATTAAGCTCCTGTTAGGCTACGCTGATTAATGGGCTTTACGTAAGCCTCGTAGTTCTGTGCCTCCAATTCTAGGATCAGCCTTTCCTGTTGTTGGAGCTCACCTTTTCTGCATGGTGCAGAGAGCAGGACAATGTGAATGCTAATCCCAACCGCACTGTCCCTGTGCTCCACATCCCCCCCTGGAAGCAAATGGTTCCTAGTCAATAAGACCTGCTGCCTCTTCAGTGGGGCAGCTGCTCACCAACACACAGCCTCAGCTGGGGAAGCAACTCACTCATGCCTCTGCTCCTTCAGCAGTGGGGAGGGCATGGAGGGCACCTCAATTACACATCAAGGATACAGATTTCTTAGGCCAAAAGCAGTTGTGATGCTAAAGCTAAGGATTTGATTTGACATCTACCTGATCAAAGACTGCCTGACCCAGAGCAAAATGGACACAGGTCCTGCAGGTAAGGTGCCAGTCTGTTATCCACCAAGCCACTGACAGCAACCTGTGATGTGAGCAGTCTGATCCTGTCACTTTCCACTGCAGAAGAGCTCCCTGGAGGTTAGCAGGGGGCTTGCACAAAGCCTCTCCACTGGCTTTTATTCACTGCTTGGCCCTTCAGGCCCAAATACCTTACCTTTCCTCCCTGCCCAGGAAGGGCAAACGGGCTCCTAGATTTGCAGTTGCCCTCATCTGTGTGAGCACCATGGGTCATTTTCAATATTAACATCCAATAACATGCACGGAAGGCACAGAAAAGATGAACAGCATCTCAGTAAGATTTCAATTTACAATGCCCAGCTTCAGGCCTTTTATAGAAAGAGGTGAAAAGGTGCCACGTTTATTGAAACCTGGCAGGGAAGTCTAATGAAAGGAAAGGAGGATCAGCAAATCTGGGGAAAGGGAGTCAAACCAGCAGAAATGAAAGGTCCAAGTGGGCACTTCCTGCCTGCAACTGGCACAGCAAGCTTGGTAAGGGGAAGCATGAAGATGCACTCATTGGTTTCAGGAACTCACAGCTCTGAGCACTCCCTTCCCCAGGAGGCTCCTAAACCCAAAGGACAGAACCAGGTATCAGTGGTTATGCCACACAAAAAAACTGCATGCATCAGAAACCAATGTAATTTATATCCATTTCTATCTCACAGGCCCAGGCTTACAAGACACAGAGCATGTGTCTCATGCTCCAACCCCTGGAAGCCAGGCCCAGTGGAGTACAGAAGAGGCCAGTTAGCTGAACTCTCAATTTCCAAAGCCGTGCTGTCCCAGCAGGCTGCTTTTCAGAATGACCTCTGCTTTCTGCCCTGCAGCAAACCCTCTTTCCAGATAGCACTAGACCCAAGGAGAGAGATTTAAGTCCAGAGACTATCCCTGAAAAAGCACAGCACATTGCTGGACCACCCCTGAAATAGCATCAGGATCCAGAAAAGAGCAAGTCATCAGAACCAAAGAAAGGGTCTCTGTGACCCAGGACCCTGAGAAAAGAGCCCTGACATGCAGCGTTTCTGCAAGTGTTTTCTTTTGAACCTCCTTTCCCACACTCTCCCACACTCCTGCTGGAAACAGCAACGGAAGCCCATAGGCAGGAGCCTCCTTATGATTATCCTCTTCTCCCTTAAAACATCACCCAGCTGGAAACACAATTCAGCTCTCTGCTGATACAGGCACTATCCCATCATCATTAATGGTAGCTTTTAATTCCATATCCCCACCCAGAACACGAGGCAAGGAAACAGGGTGGATTTTCCAAACACATTTTCTTACTCTTATGTGCCACAGGCCATATGGTAGGTAACTCCTTGGCCTTGGTATGCCAGTAATAGCAGGCATGTACAAATCAAGAAGATGGCCTAGTAACTGGCAAAGCCAACTCCTGCTCTAACCCACCCACATTCCCCTTAGTGACAGCTGTGGAGAACTGCATATAGCACGAGGGCAGGGAACATGCACAGCGACAGGCAAGTTCCAGTACCTGCCTGCCCTGACAGCAGCTTAACTTCAGCCAGGAGGCTGAGGACATCAGTGTCCAAAGTTGTCAAGGCATTAGCAAACCTAAGACAGATACAAAACAGGTGCTCCTCTGCCTTATCCTCTCCAGAAGACAACATGGTAGTGCTATACATCTAGTAACACAAGTGTATTGGAGAGGACACTGCAGGGACATCCTCCCTTTCTCAACATACCTCAGTATAAAACTCTGAACAGAGGCACAGATACTTCATAGTCCCTTAATCCTACTAGGTACCTCACTGCACCTCCCTTTCCTAAATCTTTTCCATTTACTGATCCATGTCAGGTATCTCTTCTGCAACCATCACAGGCACCACGAAGGTTCTACTCACCTCCCCAAAAACTGGGTGAACAAGTGTGGAGAGACACTGTGACCGTGGCTGCCTCTTGATGGGCTCGGTAGGCTAGAAAGCAAGATAAGAAGTTACAAGCACAGGGAAAGGATCCTAAAGCACACAAACTAAAAAGTCTTTAGTAAATTCACACCCTCTCATGGCAGTCCCCTCACCAGATCTCAGAAAAGCCACAAACTGCAGTACCCTGATGATGTGGAAGAGACAACTCTCGGGCTCTAGCCCTTGATGCCACACTGAAGTTGATTTTAGACAGAACCTGGGGTCTGGTAGCTTCCCAGAAACCCTCTGCAGCTTGTGTTAGTTCAGCCCACTTCTGAAAGAACAGACAGCAAACAGACCTTCTGGGAACCATGAAGAGCCATTCCTTTGTGCAGCTTGCTCAAGGAGTTAGGGCGAATAGTTGGTGGGAATGTCCAGATTGGACCCTGGTCTCCATCCTCTGTGTCTGCATCACTACAAATGAAAAGGGGAAAATCAAGAACAAGCCTCACTCCACACACCGGGTGTTTTACCCATGCCTTCCCATAGTCGCAAGCTTCCCCTCAACCTGACTGTCATAACACCACAGGGCTCCAGGCCTTTCCCTGATCCAGAAAAAAATCCTATGAAGAAACCACTTCTGTCCTTACAGCCCATACAGAGCACCAGAAATGTGAGCTAACTACTACATCATGTTTCTAAATCACCACAATCACCTTTCTGCTCTAGCCAGCTTGAAGACAGTTTAAAGTGCAAGTTAAATTTAGGAGAATTTATGACAACACAACTCACAATAATAGGGGTTAGGGTTAGATGTTGCAAGCTAACCTCTCAGAGTCGCTGCTCACTTGAGTGCTGTCACTACACGTGAAGAGAAGCTCTGCAACACCAGCCTGGCAACAAAGTGCCCTTTCCTCACCCAAAGCTCATCCTCGACATCAGCAGCAGAGCAAGCGCTCTACCCATGAATACACAAACACACAACCACAGTTGTTGCCGCAGTTACTAAAGCCTGTAGCTCTTTAAACTTAACTGAATGTCCATAAAATACAGACAACGAGCCCTGGTTATTAGTTATGCACAAATTAGATGTTTCTTGTTAGTGCTTCTGATTCTATACACTAAGCAAAGAAGCACCACAGGTTAATACCAGAACAGAATACCGGGTAACAGCCTATTTCTTCAGGCAGCAGTGACCTGCTGCTGTAAACACATGCTCTCATGTTTCCCCCTGAGCTACCATAAGAGCTCCAACCCAGGTGGGGAAAAGAACCCAAGCTGTTTGCTGCAGGCTACCCCAGGGCATGAAGGGTATAGCAGGGCACCCCTCCATGCAGAGCATGAACATACGTATCAGAATCGCCAGAACTGGAATCTTCTCCATGGCCCTCTGATTTCCAGCGCTTGAACCGATCTATCAGCTCCATTAGGAATGAGGTTTTCTTGGTGTAGCGTGTGATGAACTTGTGCTTTAGCAATTCTTTAGCTGTTGGCCTCTGGAGCAAATAAAGGAAAGCATACTACACGTAACCATCTCTGCACGCTAACCAAGCAACTGCACTGATTTCAATTCTCGACAGGCTTGCCTGTCCATTCTGTAAGCTCAGTACTTCTTTCTCTCCAGAAACCTTGCACCAAAAGTTCTTCTGCTAAATAAATCTTTGACCTCTGCAATACTTGACCCAAATTCACAGGTAGATAGCAATACTCACAAATCTAGGATCCTTGTTGAGGCAGGCTTCCACGAACTCCTTGAAGGGCTTGCTGTGGTGACCCTCAAGTGTTGGAGGGTTATTTTTGGGGATCAGGAAGAGAACTCTCATAGGATGCAAGTCAGAATTTGGAGGCTCTCCCTTTGCTAGTTCAATGGCTGTAATTCCAAGGGACCAGATGTCTGCCTGAAAGAAAAGCAAGAATAGTGACAGCACAGAACAGCAGGGAGCAAGTCTGCAACATGGGAGCATGCAATCCTAGCACATCTGAAGGGCTGATCACATTAAATCAGGTGAAGTGTTTCAGGTCCAATAGACAAACTTCTCCAACAGATCCTGAACTGTAACAGGAAAGTATCATTCTTGCAATAAGCAACACTTCTAACCTCTGTATTAAACCTAGCATTATCTTATATAAAGCAGCACCAAGCAGCAATCCTCCTGCTCCCAGCTCACCTTGAAGTCATAAGCCGACTGTTTGATGACCTCTGGTGCCATCCAGAATGGAGTCCCAACAAAGGTGTTTCTCTTGATTTGTGTGTCTGTCAGCTGTCCAGCCACCCCAAAGTCAGCCAGTTTCACATCTCCTTGTTCCGAAAGTAGGACATTGGCAGCTGTTCACACAAATAAGCATTAAGTTTAAATCATGCCCAGCCCACACAGAACTGAACACTGAGATGGACCTCCTGTGATATCCTCCTTTGCCCCAGTGAAAACCCTCAGCACAGAATTTACCTCTGCTGGGTAACATGAAACAAGTTCATACAATCGGCTGGATCAGAAGGGAAATCTAGAGTAGCAGCAAGAAGTAGATGTGAAGGGCCACACAATCAGCTAGATGTGATCCCTGGCCACACAGAGGGCAGCAAGAGACTTTAAATGGTCTTATTTCTTTTTCAGAGTAGCATCAGCACATGTTAAACAGCAGATCCTTCTAAAGAGCTCTCAAGTCCTCGTCTTGTACTGCTCCTCACTCACTCAGCTTAAGACAGTGACATTGTGCAGGTTTGGGGATGACAGTTTTTTGTAGGACTTCTCGTTCTGAGACAGACCCTACCTACAAGCTTTCAGCATTTCCCCACTCTGCTGGCAGACAGCAGTCCTGCACAGCTTGAAACATGCTAGAAATGTGCAGCCTCACACACACAATAGAATCTTTTCAACATATTTCCCTGCATGAGGTTTCTCTGCTCTGCTTGTTCACATCCCCTCCTGCAGAGGGTCAGAGCAGTCAGCATCCAACACTGGCCACATCTTCACAGTGCTGTCCTCCCATCCCCCTGCTGTTCTTTGATGCTCTGTGCTTGGCACGAGACTGCTCTTTGGGAGGCAGATGCCAGGTCTCTCCACACTGCATACAGCCAATGACTATAAAAATCAGGAACAGGATAAGCTGACACAAGCTGCCCTGATTTTCTGGTGCTGCGAACCCTGCACGAGGACAGCTCACCTTCACAGTAAGTTATAATCAGCATGCACATGCCTGCGGTCCAGCAGTAAAGCAACTGTCCAGACATAACAGTCAGCTGGTATTTGAGCATGCCTTTCATTTCCTTTGCTTTAGCCTCCTGCCTGCCCAAACTGCAAACACCAGAGAAGAGCTACAGATCCTTACTGTTACTCTAAACCCTAAAGACATGAAAACCATGAATCGTAATAAAAGGAAAAGCATCAGATTCAGAAACAAGCCACCCAACAGAGAAAGTAGCACTGGGAAACTGTCTTTGAAACCTCTCAGATTACTGCTGTACAATACTGCTCAATCTGATGTTAGTAATATCCCTTACAAGAACGAGAGTGAGCTCTACATTGCTTACCTTTGATGTCCCTGTGGATCTTCCTCTCAGAATGTAGATAATCCAGACCCTTCAGGATTTCTCTCAGGATAGTAGCTATGTAAGTCTCCTCGAGGGGTCCTGGCTTCAGCTGATAAAGGCAGAAAGATTACTTAAAAGAGGGTGATGGATGCCTTGGATTTTCTAGCCTCTCAGTTTGTTTCCTGGAAACTTTGGCCAAGCAGGCCACACTCAGCAGGAAGCACCTACTGCAGGCCTGGTGCTCATTCTGCAAGCAGAATGCTGGACTCTGCACCTAGCAATATTAAATGGAAAATCTTTGGGAGGATTTCTATTAGTCTATTAAAGGCTTCCCAGACAAACAGCAGGATGTTCAACTCCAGCTTTGGCCTGGAAATACTTTGGTAAACAGAACATCTTAATAGTTTCTCCTGTTCAAGTCTCTCTGCCAACATGCAAGAACTGAATTTTAGCCACTGCAACAGCACAGAGGACAACTTCTACCCTCTGGCTGTGAAGTCTTATGTCAGAGTTCTCCTTTCCATCAGTTCTCATCTAAACAAGTCTTGCCTTCTCAGTGCAATAATTGAGTTTCTCACACTATGATGACTTCTGCTGATGACAGCCCCCCCCCCAATACACCCTTCCTCAAGTCAGTGCAGGCTCAGCAGTTTTCATTACATGGCCTTAGTTACTGCTCTGGAAAAACAGGCTTTATTGTCCAAAGGAGAAAGCCAAGATCTGGTGACAGAAAACAGCACAGCAAAACTTCACTCCTGTGTTTATTCTGCATCTGTATTCCCTTAAAATCTGGGGTAATGTGTTAGACATCATTTGTATCATCAAACACTTGAGAACCCTGATTAGAGACCAGGTCCCTGCTGAGCCTGATGCCATGCAAGCACTGAACAATGCCATAGGTTCTTATTACGTAAAGTATGGATTTGCACTGCTCAAAACCAACTGACCGCTGTTACACTTCAGTTCACTAGATCTTCCCATTGTAAAGCAGCAAAGCACGCTGGAGAACAGTGCTTAGACAGCTGAGCTCCATGCATACTTTTCTGCTGCTCAAGAACACACATAACCAGTGTATCTGTCCTGCACTACATACTCTGCAGGCACATGGCTGTGAAAGAGACGGTACGCGGCAAGTGAGTGTCTGGCTTACATGCATTTCACAAACCAAGGCTCCAGCCAATGTTTTTCATGGTCCAAAGCTTACCACATACTTACCAAATCCAGGGCTGAACCTCCTCCTAGGTACTCCATGATTATCCAGAGCTTAGTGCCCTGCAAGCAACAGCACAAATCAAGAGCAAAACCAATAATAAAACCAAATAGAAAAGTGAAAGACCCCAGAGGCAGCAAGACACATCAGTAGCCCTGTGCACAATCCACAACACCTCAGCTCTCAGAGGCTTAAGGAGGGAGCTCCCAGCTCCCTCTTTTCTGATGACACAGCATTATAGTGATGGACCTGCCAGCTTGAAGGGTTTAATCATCAAGATACTCTCTTACTCCTCAGAGAAGATATTTCCAGACTGAGGTTCACAGGGTCCTGGCAGAAGATAAGCTGCAGATCCATGAAGCCTCAGCTTGCTTGAAGGCTGAGAATATGCATTACAGCCTTTGAAAAATGTGCATGGATCAGGATCCAGAAAGCTCAGGAACTGTTTACTACAGACCCAGTGTTACTGCCCCTCCAGCAGCCAGCATGCAGACACCTCTTCTGGTCCTCACTACTAACAGCTTCTGCTGGAATTCCTAAACCTGTTCTCAACGCAAGTGGTACCGGTGCCCCTCCAAAGAATCAGTTCCTGCTCTTTTCATGATTTTTGATGAAATGATGATCACCAGATCATAGAATCACAGAATCATTTGAGTTGGAAAGGACCTTAAGATCATCATAATTCCAGCCCCCTGCCATGGGCAGGGACACCTTCTACTAGACCAGATTGCTCAAGGTTCTGTCCAGTCTGCCTTGAACATTGACAGGGATGAAGCATTCACAATTTCCTTGGGCAATCTGTGCCAGTGCCTCACCACCTTCACAGTAAAGAATTTGTTCCTTATATGCAACCTAAATCTCCCCGGTTCAAGTTTAAACCTATTACCCCTTATCCTATCACTAAGTCCCTGATGAAGAATCCCTCTCTGGTATCTTTGTAGGCCCCCTTCAGATACTGGAAGGCTGCTATGAGGTCTCCATGCAGACTTCTCTTCTCCAGGCAGAAAGGCCCCAATTTTCTCAGCTTTTCTTTGTATAAGGGGTGCTCAAACCACTTATCCTCATGGCCCTCCCCTGGGATCACAAAGTACAGCTTCAAACTCCATTTCCTTCCACAGGCATAAAGCCCTCAGTGTTACTACCTTAAAACTGTGGTATACTGGAAAAGTATTCCAGAAATTTCAAGAATGGTCAAACCAGGGAGAGGTCAGCTTTTTCAACAAATAATCTTCTACCCAGTGCAGTGCCTGCTTTTGGGACCACACTGTAAGAGGCACCTCATTTCCATGTGCTCTGTAAGTGTCTTAAAGCTTAGTCTCCTACTAAGACCAAATACACACAGTGAGCAGAGCCGCTGCAGTTCCTGCTGCCACACTGACACTTACAGTTTGGACACTCTGCAGTGCTGCATGCTACTATCAGCTGCAGCACCCACAGAGAAGCCCACCCCATTCCCAAACTTCTGGCAAGAGAATTGCCACAGCTTTGCTCTACCTTCAAGTAGGAGCCATAGTACCGAGTGATGTAGGGACTATCACACTGGCTGAGCACTGTAATCTCCTGCTGAATGTCCTCAATTTCATCCTCAGCCTCTTCCAGATCAATGATCTTGATAGCAACCACCTCCTTGGTGCGATTGTCGATCCCTTTATACACTTCACCGAACGATCCTTTGCCGATCCGCTCCAGCTTGGTGAACAGTTCCTCAGGATCAACCCTGGAGTGCTACACCAGAAAGCAGAGACAGGAGAAGCCCATTAAGTCCTACATCA
The DNA here is from genome assembly GCA_024733675.1 of Psilopsiagon aymara. NCBI lineage: Eukaryota > Metazoa > Chordata > Aves > Psittaciformes > Psittacidae > Psilopsiagon > Psilopsiagon aymara. The sequence continues at coordinate 87,732 of JANRGW010038950.1, forward strand.
GCTTGCAGAGTGCCATGCACACACATACAGCTCATCTCCCTGTCTGTGCATCTACCATGTTGTTTAATTCATCCAAAACTCACATATCCTAAAAGGTCTTGTGCTGAGAAACTTAACACAAAATACATCCAAGATTAGAACTCCAGAAACCTCTTGGATGGGCTTTCTGCCCCTACAGCCCATAGTGGGAGAAGAAGGAGAGAGAAGCCCAGAAGCAGAATGTCAGCAAGTATCTTTATGGAAAACGTCAGCTCCTCTGGGACAAGATTGCTCAACTGCAGGCACTAAATTGGTACCCAAGCAGCTCCATGAGCAAGCACTTATTCACACTGGAGTAAAAAGACAGGCAAAGGTGTCCCAGAACCTGCCTTCTTTTGAAGAGCCAGATGAGAAAATGGACACAAGCAAGAGGCCATAGGAAGTTCACAAAAATGTTTCCCTAGTCTGACTTCCTGTACTCAAAGAATGGAATGATTTAAAGATTTGAACCCTTTCCTACTTGTCTGGAAGGCGAAATACCACAGTAATGTAAAGACCAGTTCACATTAGCAGTCTTCTCTTCCGCAGCCTGATTTCCAGGCAGCATCCTGCCCAGCTCTCTTCAGATGTTTGCAGAGGGAGCCTCATGTCTTTTGGAAGGTCAGCAGCAAGGAGGCCAGACATCTGCTTGTCCCAGAGGAGACACGAGAGCTGAATGGACATCCAGTCTGCAGACCTGCTTTTCTGGAACAGCCTCTCCTCTGGCTGGCACACCCAGATGCAAAAGCAAACAGCATTTCCCTCATTAGATAAGCACATCACCTGGAAAGCTACTGACACAATCATCAGAGACATACTGACTCTGTAACAGCAGCTTCAAAGTTAACTGTTTATTGAGATGAGTATGGACAAGAAAGGGAAGAAATGAGAATCATTTTCTGAAGCTATTTCATTCTCTCCAGCTGCAGACCAGGAGGGCCTGCTCTGCTTCAGGCTCTTCACCACTAACAGGCTCTTTGTGATTAGTCTGTCTTCTTTAAAAACAAGTCTATTAAAAAAACAAGCTGGAAAAAATGGCCTGGCCCAGGAGGCAGCCAAGCCGTTACAGTGAGCTTTCCACACCCAGAACGTCTCAGTCTCACCTCCAACATGTCACCCAGAGCACCACTGCCTAGTGAGGGCCTTCAGCTGGCAGAGATTTTATCTGACAACAGGGCAGCTGCATTCCTCCATCTAACACCAGGTTCCAGCAGTAGAGCCATCACTGAGCAGCCTGACATGCCACTTAATGATTAAGCCAGACAGTCAATACAGGTTGTTTACATTCTGCACCCCATGCATTGCTATATGGAATAAGCCAGGCCCAGAATGAGCTTTGCCATCAGTGCATTCAACAGGATTTCTCCATGCATTCCAGTCCCAGATACACAAGGACAACCAAATATCCTTGCGCATCCATGGCAACATTGAAACAGGCTGTACTTTGAACAAATGCACTGGAACAGACTGGAGGGGATATGCAGAGATGAAAGGAACTGGAGATATATAAGAGGGCCTGGAAAGAGGGAGGCGGTGGAAAGGAAGAGGATTTGAGCTAGAGAAATACCAGGAGACAACATACAAATGATGACTGCCGCACAGGGAGAACAGTCTGGCTAGTCTAGGCTCACCAGAGCCAGAAACAGTTTCCACCTCCAGACCAACTTACAGGAAGGGGCAACAAGGTGGCCCATATGTTACCCTGCACAGTCACTACTGCACCATAAAAATGCCACTTACCATAGCAGCCACCATCACACATCAGGGAGAACAAGAGGATCATCTCCTAGAAGCACCTGGCTCAGCTGGTAGAGAAAACTATCCACATGAATCCTGCAGGGAAGCAGCCCTGTGAGAAAACCTTCCTCCTCTCCTACATAAGTATTTTTGCCATGAGAAAAGAAATGGCAAGGTGTAAGTTACTGCGTCCCTCCTCACGCTGGCATGACACATCAAAGAATCAGGACTGATTTGTCAAGAACGCAACATCAAACAGAGGAACACTGGCTACTGCAGGCAGGTTTTGAGACAATCACTATTTTATGTACTGAGCTCTGTAATGACAGACAGCTTCATAACCAAGCTTCCATACTTTGATGTCAGTTGATCCCATTTCCTATGGAACAAAGTGAAGGAATCAAACCTTCCTAACAAGCACATGGAAACTTTGCCCAGGAGACTCAGGAAGATGGTACACCTCTGGTGGGGAAAGGAGAGAGAACTACTACATTAGACTGGAACAGGAACCTTTGTTTGTAAGTATTGGATTTACCACCCTAGTACCTGTCTCCTCAAAACTGATTTGGAAATGCTTCAGAGCCTAGGTGGCAGGGCAAGAGTATGACTCTGTGGATGGCCTGAGGATGTGCAATCCTCGACAGAGTTGCCAAAAATCACATAAGTCATACCTAGCAACAGACACCTAGTGGGCAAGTATGGGCAAGTGGAAGAGTCATTCCAGCCATGGTTACATGCTCCTGGATGCCTGCTGCAGGACCAGAGTCTGCTAAGGAATCTTTTTCACTTTCTGTAAACAGGGAGGAGGAAACAGCTCATCCCTGGTTCACACAGGTCAGTGTCTGCCCAGCAGAGGCATTGCCAGTTGGCATTTTTGTGGAAGCACCCTGAATTCCTATGACAAAATAAGATAAAATTATGCTCCTCTGCAGGACATCTGCTCAATTGTCCATTCAAAAGGCTCCTATTTGAGCTACCACATGGTAACTTGCTGACGATGAGCAAACATTCAGATCAATGGGCACACAAGCCTCAGCACTCACCAGACAGCAGGACAAGAGCAGTTATGCCAGGAATGGAGAACAATGCAAGAACACTGCTTCATCAGAAGAGAAGCACACTGCCACACTCAGGGAGCTCAAGCAGCAGGAGCAGAGGAGGAGAAGGCAGCATTCGGGGTAGCCTGACTCTCCCTTACCCCAATAAATCTGAGGCACTGCAATGAGGAGTGTAACCAGCATGATCTGTCCCTTTTCTAAGTATGAGCTGATCTCAACGCCAGTCTTGTTAAGAGAATCATCCTGGCAGCAGATCCATGTTCTGTGACTGCGCAGCTACAAATACACCTGAAAAACTTTATTAGCAGAAAGTACCAGAATCCAGACAAAATGAACATTTCACCTGCATAAATGAGCACGGCTAACCCAAAGCAGCTTATTAGCACCTGTCAACTGTGCAACTGATCACCAGCCTGGTGTCTTTCCACTTTCTTCCACATTCACAGAACCCGCAAGGGCTGCAAAATGGAGCTGCAGGCCACAGTCTGAAGAGCTAGCTGACCATCTGCTGGTCCTTCTTCTACTACAATGCATGAAGCCTTTAAAAGACGGTCGCCTCCTCACAACTTTTTGGTTGACTGTCAACTACACAGCAGTTCTGGAGCAAAAAAGCCTCATGCTCTTTCTCCCCATTGAGAACAGTCAGACACTAGAGATGGCTCAGCTGGGCATGAATAGGCCTTGGGACGGAGAGCACACAAATGTGATCTCAATTGTACATGCAGAAAGGGGAGGAAATAAGTATGAGGAGGATGAGGACAATCTACTGGTAACGTGCTCCATTTCTGCCCTCCAGGGCCTAATCTCACAGCACAGGAAAGAAGGATGCTCTCTCATGACAGGTGTGCGGATGTTTGCCATCACAAATGGTGATGCCATGTTTTAAAACAGAGTGACTCACTGCAAACATCAGGAATTAAGAGTTGCAGTGTGTTCCGAGGCAAGCCTGGCAGTAACACCAGCTGCTTCATGGGGAAAGTATGGGTTTGGCAGCTCTGCCACCTCCAGCTGCAGAGGCATGATATCCATAGCCTTTGAGAGGAGACTAGAGAAGAAGGGGAAATAACTACCCTCATTTACTCACACTGCATGTTACATGCTGACCTCTGGGCCATCAAGAGATATCTACAGCAGGTACTATGTTCTCTTTGGGGATATCAGCTTTGTATCTGGAACCATGTGAAAGCTTCCCTGTGTCTATGAAATCTGCGCACAGCTCTTTTCAACCGCCAAACCTGAGACAGTTTTGAATTCCTGGAGTATAGACAAGAAGTTTGAGTTCAATGCTTTGGAACACATGAATTTGTCTGAGCCCCAACTTGCTTCACATATCACATTCTGTTGTTTCAAGGGTGGGAAACATTACTTAGCTAGAGAACTTGAACTGCTTCTTCAAGGTCACATAAGGAGGAGCAAAACTAGAAGCAGAGCTCAGATCAGAACTTTACACATCACAACACAAACACATCATCTAGCAGAAAGACTAGAGGCTCACTGTGCTGTATTTACACAGCAAAGGGGAGTCAAGAAAAGAGAGAGCCAACTAGCTGAGGCAGGGAAATGGAGGCACAGACATAAAGCAATCTGGGGATTTGCCTCAGGTAACCCTGCAGATCAGCAAGAGAACAGGAAATCAAAGACAAGACAAGCCTCTGACATTCCAATCCAAGTCTTAGACTCTGGATTTTCACAGCACTTCCCACCACTCCCTAAACTCTGAACAGACCTTCAGGCCAATTCCCACTGCCCTTCCATCAAGCGGCAGTTACACAGTCTGCAATGTTCCATCAAGGAACTCTAAAGAGACCTGAGAAAGGGACAACACAGATTGCTTTCCTATTCCAGGACCAGACAGAGAGTCATGGGATGACAGAATCTGAGAATGTCTTACATTTCCTTAATCAGAGATGAGACCGCTGGAACTGTGATAAGCTTCGTTATGAATGTTGTATACAAAAAGCTTTAGAGCAACCTTCACTGTAACTCCAGAACTCAGTTCTCAGCCCTAACCAGACAGTAGTCTCTCCTATTCTTTTCATTTCTTTCCCTGTACAATGACTCACTCAGGTACTATATTTGCATTTAATTTCATACACACTTTGGGGAAAGAGTTTATGTGGAAGCCAGCATGCAACATAAGATGCACTGCAAATCAATTTTAAATCAGAAAAGGCTTGGAGAAAAAATCACCTCAAATGCTAAAGTTTTTAGTATCATAATGCTACACCTAGAAGCAGAACAGGAAAATCCCCAAAATTCACACAAATCATGGTTTAACAGAACCCACATTCAGTATTGACATCTGCCAATAATCAAACACACTCCACAGCCAAATTAGAAGAAAGAAAATTCAAGCCAATATCATAATGTGGTTTAGCTTTTAGTCATGATATCATCCTTCCACATTCCTTTTGTGCAAATGTCATCACAACAAACAGGATTTAACCACATCCACAAGGCTGATATGTCCCCCAGAAGAATTAAACATTCACCATCAAACACCACTCTTACGCATGAAGGTTACAAGCACTGTTTTCTCAGGCTGCTGTTAGGAACACTTCAGTAAGGTGTCTGGCACAGCCTACACACGCAGCTCTTCTGTCCCCATTTCTAGGCTTTCCCTCCAAAAAATACTGAGAGAGCCAATGGCTCCTGTCCTCCTAAGAGCAAAGTTAACCTTGGACAAAGGCATGATACTGGGGAAAGAATTCCCTTTCTATATGGCTGGCAACCTAACACCATCAGTCCAGCACTGCCATGGAATAAGACACAAATCAACTGCCTAACAGGAGTAAGCTAAGACATGTGTAAGAAGAGATAAAGAGCGTCAAAAAATGATTTCCTGGTTATTTTTAACTCATTTCAAGAGCAAGCATGAGAAAGTTTGCTCTTGATAAAATAGATACACTATTTTTTAATTGCCACTTACCTGACTGGCAAATTCTCTCAAGTGAGCCATGCCTATAGGATGGTCAGACATCCGCTTTTCCAGAATCAGGGAGGGCTGGGATGTTGTAGCACAGGGAAAAAGTGATGCTTTCTCATCCACTGGTCAACTGCGACAAGCAAGAACACAATAGCTCTAACCCGAGGTCCTCAGAGCCCAGCTCATTCACCAAATGAGCTACCTGCATCTTTCTGCCTTTTATTTGCAGTTCTACTTGAACCCACCAACCCATTCCAAGCATGCCAGCCCTCCTTGCAAACCCCTCTTCCCAGTTCTTTCCAGACATGCTTTCCAGATCAGGGAACCTCACTGTAGTGCTGCTATACACTGACAAAGCCTCAGGCACCATTTTCCCCACCATGTCCTCAGTGTGCTCCCCAGTATTGCAGCTGCCCCTACAGCACTATCCCCTCATCACTGCTCCCAGCATCCTCCCCAGCACACTCCACGTTATCCCCAAACACCCCCTTCCTCCTATTGCTCCCCAGTAATCCTCTCGCTGAGAGCACCTCTCCGCTCCCATTCTCCCCAGCAGATCCACTTTGCAAAGCTCAGCTGCCCCGTGCACCTTTTCTTCCTCAGGAACCCCAATCCCACCCCACCCCTGGGCACCCCCCACCAGTGCTCCCCACACCCCGCGTTCCTCAGCAACTCTCTCCGCAGGGCTCCCCTGCACCTCAGCAACATTAGAGCCCTAACCCAGCGAGACCCCTCAGCCCACCCGGTCCCCCC
>JANRGW010038951.1:0-30527 GCA_024733675.1 Psilopsiagon aymara
TTGGACATGGAGGAGATGCGCGCGGGGGCCTCCTTGGTGACGAAGTAGCTGGGGGTCTTCTCCATGGTGATCTGCCCTTCCAGGGTCCTGGGCATGAGGTCCCTGAGAGAGGGATAGAGAAGGACACATCAGTGCTGAATGCCCCTGGGGGGTGCTGCTGCGTGCAGTGCTCCGGGATGTCCCAGGTACCAAGGGCGGATGCTCCCAAGCCTGACACCTCCAGCCCAGAGCCCAGCTTTCCTTCCTCCTTATGTGCATTGTCTGGAGACCCATTGTGTGTTCATTCCGGAAAGCATCTAAACACACTCCTGACTCCCCACTTCCTTTAACTGTCTGTGGAATTAGACCTAAATCATAGAATCATAGAATAGTCAGGGTTGGAAAAGACCTTAAGATCACCCATTTCCAACCCCCTTGCCACGGGCAGGGACACCTCCACTAAACCATATCACGCAAGGCTAAATTCCTTTTGCCTATTCAAGGCCTCTAAGGGTTTTTTTGAGGGTGATCCCACCTCCCTTCTTGCAGTGGCACTGTAAGAACACGGCGCATGTCTGCAATCCCAATGGCCTATCCCTTTAAATTCCTCCCTGCCCACATTGGGGTTTCCTGCGCATTGGCTTAAATTCCATGGAGTAACAGTGAATTTCTGGAGTAACAACACTCCCTTCCTGCAGGGCACGAGGGATTTTCAAGGGCCAGGATGTGGGACTCTATCTTTTGGTGTTTTCAAGGTGGCAGCAAGCTGATGTCATGTAAAAATGTGCAGTATCAGCCCCCTGACCTCAGCGATTTCCTTCTTCCACCCAAAGTAATCCTACACTTTGGGAAGCTCTCGAGCTGGGAGTGGGAAGGGGCTTGGGGCTCAGGTCAGGTTCCATCCTGCTCCATGGCCTCTTTGATAGTTCAGAGCCCTCCAGGGCCAGGCGCTGGGTATGATTTGCTAAAGGACTATAGGATTTGGACACGGGATAACCTGAGCTCCTGCATGCTAAACAAGGCAAGCCAGGAAGGTGTAGGACCCACAGCACTCCTGGGTGCTCCCAGCTCCAATCCTTGCCTGCCTCCACACATCCCATCCCCTTGCATTCCCACTACCCTATGTATCGCTCCCAGACAGGAGCCAGCACCTCCACTGATCCACACCACCATCATTTGGTTATACACAAACCCTTCATCCCTCCTTCCGTGCTCTCAGCAGTTCAGTCTCCTTCCAACGGGGTGGGGGGGAATGGGAGATGGATGGGAGGTGGCTGTGGGTTCACCGCGGTGCCACCAGCAGTTCTCATGGCAACTGAGTCCCGAGGAGCAGGGACCTGATCCCCCCATGCCCTGACCCCATGTCTTTGACCCCGCTGTGGTTGCAGCACCGTGTGCGTGATGAACGGCTCCGTGCCTGCCTCATTGATACCGTCCTGTAGCGGCAACATCTGGTTTGCAAACCTGTGCAATACGCCAGCAAAATTAAACTCATCTATCAAAAAAAGCAACGACGAAAAGCCAACAACGGCTAAAAACCACCCATAACAACCAAACCCCAGGCTGAGTCCTTACGTTACAAATGAGGCAGCGAGGACTGACCTGTCCTAAAGCAATTCTATTTGCAGCCACATTAGGGAGAGGCAGAGCAAAGACATGGATCTTTGCTGAGGCTTTCTGGGGGAAACTCCATGAATTTGGGACATTCAGACTGGAGAAGGAAGGAACTGAGGGGTATGAGACAACGCTGGTGCATCCTGAAGGATGTGAAGACATAAAGGCAATCACTGCTGACACTGAGGGTGACTTTTGCTGAGCTGACACTGTTCTGTGGTGGAATGTGCCATGACCTGATGCTTCCAAAAGTAGAAATGGTTCAGAAACAGACTGGGCAGCTCCATGGTGGATGAACTGAATTGGAGGCAATGGAATGTGAGAGTCCCTGAGCCCCTCCAGCTGACTGCTGTTTGCGCTGTGATAAGTGTTGAAATCTCCGCTGTGTCTTCCCATGGAGAAGATTAACCCCTTTCGTGGCAAAGCTGCAACACAAAAGCTTTCTTCAGCACCCAGGAATGAGCACGGAGCTCCTGCGCCAGGGCTGGCGGGCAGGGACATGCCAGGAGCCACGGGGAATGTGCTACCACAGCTTTTGGGAGATTAATTAATTACAAAGGGCATCTTTCATGGGCACAAACAGTTGCCTGGAGGCCTCCTCAGACTGATGGCATCTGGATTTTATTGCAAAAAAGCCACTTGAAAAGACAAGAACCACAAAAATGTTTTTGGCAAGAGCAGCCACCAGCGAGCCCTGCCAGAATAAATGCATTCTGTTATTTTAATTTTAGTAGAGCTCGGAGCTTTATTTAATTACTTAATAGGGGAGGAAGACTTTCCTCAAAGGGAGCGTTTCGGCTATGTGTGCATATTCATAGTTGGCCTTTTCCACGTCCATACTTCCCAGCAGCAGTGTCTGAAATGGTCATTCCCGTGTCTGGCCAAAGCCCCTGGAGGTAGTTCATGGGGCTGCTGCTCACTGAGGGGTTGTGGCCCCTTCCCCACCCCACTGGGCTTCACGGGCCTTCACTTTGGTAATGGAACAGTCGGATTTGTGTTCCCTTGGAATTGCTGCACAAATCCTCCAGCACCAGTGGGAGAGGTGCAGCTGTGGGGCTGGAGGGATGGGCTGGGGGTGATGCTGTGCTAGGGCTGAGCACTGGGATACAGCACCAGAGATGCACACAGAGCTGTGCTGATGCCAGTCCTTGACACCGGCACGTCAGGACATCCCAGGAACAGGCTCCCACTCCTGTTTATTATGACTTTTGTATCTCTTTATGGACTGTAAGGATGCCTTTAAAAAGCTTGCCTTTAAGTTTCCCAGGGCAAGCAGGGTGTGAGTTCGAGCCTTGCCCTGGAGATCAGAGTCCAAGAGACAGCGCTCTTGGACTTGAGTCCCTCTTCTTAACAGCCCTGGGGAAGAAGCATCACTTTCTGTCACAAAACCAGAGTAACAAAGCAGGTTTCCCCTCTTACAAGCCTGAGCACCCTGGGCTTCAGGAAACACAGCTTGGAGGAACAGATGCAATGCTGTGTGATGCTGGTATCATCTGCCAACAAGCCCATGCTGGGTACCCACCTCAGCTTCATCAGGGGCCAGGAAATGGGTTAAACCAGCTGGTTGGCCTCAGCTGACCTGTGCTGCTGTCCCACCAACTTGAAGCAGCAAAGAAAGCTGGCACTTGGTGAGAAAACAAGCATTGGTTGTTCCATGCATGAGATTTTGGGGAGGGGACAGACTGCTTCATGTAGGAGGAGCAGCCTTGTGCTGCTGTTTCCCATAGAGGTCATTGGATCCAGAGCACTGGAGGTAAGTTTGCTGTTTGAAGCCCATCTGCTGCTTTGCTCCCAGCTGGACCAAACCATGTCCTGCCCACGACCTCCTGGGCTCCTTGGCAGCATGTGAGGCATTAAAAGCAGCTGTGGATGGACTTGCTGCAAACCCTTCCCACATAAATCTAGTCCAGATCTCTCTGGAAGGGAGGCTGACGTCGGCAGATAAGGGCAGCTCTTTAGCAACCCTCATGCCATTGCAACCCAGAGCGATAAATAAAGCTGCTGTGATTACAGTAATCAGCCCCACGTGCTCCCTGGCCTCTAGTTAAACCTTCCCCTATTGTGTGCTAAGGGCAGGATTTGTCTCCTCTTAACCCCAGGATGTGAGTTCCTTCTCCCCATCAGTCCTAGTCTGACTTCCCCACCAGAGCCCAGGTATCCAGGCTGGATGGACTGAAATGATCATCCAGAACAAGGGGTGCCAAAGCTGATGCCATGGAGAAGTGTAACCCCATGGTGAGCGCCCTGTGTTGAAGCAGTGCCTCAGCTGCGGGGTCTTGCTCACCCTTCTCCACCCAAGTACATGGCCAGGTCTACCTTGAGCTCACCTGTAGCAGCAGTTTGTGCACTGCCTGAAATGGCAATTGCCATGCAACTGAGGAGGAGGATGCAGAGAATGGGTTTGGACCAGCACTGGGATTTGCAGCATGCAGCAACACAACCCAGGGTGAATGAACAGTGAAGGACAAAGAAAGATCCCAGCAAAGAGCCTGAAAGTGCAAAACACCATCAACCAAGTCCTGAGATGCAGAAAACCCACATCTGGGGCATGTGCATGGCAGTGGCAACCTGGGGATGCTGTTTGTGACCCTGGACCCCTCCCACACGCTGCTGGCTCATCTTGGTGCTCTCCCACCTGCCTGCAGCAGCAGCAGAAGCAGTGAAGGAGGAGCTGCCGCTGCTCCCTTCTCCAGCACACTGATGTTTACCCTTGTCTTTGGCCATGTTCCCACTGACCTGCCCGAAGCCCCAAAGGGGCAAGCGGGCCGGGAGCTATCTGCTGGATAAGGATGGGAATGAAGCAGGAACGTGAAGCTGGGGTTTCACACAGTCTGTTTACACAGAGCTGGGCCTTCCCGAAGGTGCTGCTGACCTCAGCTATCAGGGATGCTCCATTACACAGCCTGCAAGTTGCAGCAGGGCGATGGCACACAGCAGAAGCAGAAGGGCACTGCTTCCCTCCATGCATCCCAAAACACATTCCCTGCACAGCCAGGGCTGCGGGGCCCTGGTTGCAGCCTCCAGCTGCTGCTTCTGTCTGCTACCAACCTGAGCAGTGTCAAGCAATGCGATATACACAAATGGTGGAGAAGGAAAACCCTCAGGCAGATATTGGGAGCATCCAATGAGCCATGGCTCAAGATGGAAACACAGAGGCTCCTTTAATTAGTGTAATATCCATTAACATCACATTAATGAATGTGGTAACAAACACCTTAGAGCAAGCTTCAGAGACCAAAAACTTGCCCTCTGTTACTTTTTGCCCTGCTCAGCTTAACCTAACCACAGTCTGGTTTTGCTCCGCATCCAAAGGCTGGGATCTGGAGCAGCAGCGGTGGGAAAGGAAGTCTCTTGCAGTGGCAAGTGCTGTTTTGAAGGAAGTGACACTGAAGAGGTCATCGCAGGAAAAACTCTATCAAAGACACACTGCTCCTTCTGAGAGAGCCCAACAATTGAGCTCTGCAATCAGCTGTGGGACCCTGGATCCCACGGAAGAGCCTTTCCGGCAGGGAAGGCTCAAATCTGCTCCCAGAAACGTAACATGGATCAGGAGAGGATCGGACCCTCTCCCACCAGCAAACACCCACCCCTCATCCTGCCTTTGCACCATGAAGTGATGGTGTGGTTCAGAACCACTTGTCAGCGTGTTCTGCTCCTCACTCATGTGCTGCCTTCTGTGTGTCACGTATTAAGTGACTGGCACCATGGTGGATGCTATGGGAGGGCTGGGAGAGCAGAGCAGAGAGAGAAAATGAACCGAGGGGGCTTATTTCACCTCTCACTTCTCTATAGCAATGCTGACAGAATTTCCATCTCCAGGAAGGAGCCAGATGGCGACAGGCATGGAATGCAGCAGGCCTGGGGAGAAACACGAAGCTATGGGGAAACTGAGGCACAGCAAGCACTGTGATGATGCAGCCTCGCACCCCCCAGAGCAATGCACATTGCTCCCTGCAGCCACCGGCAAGTTGGCTTCTCCTCCCACCGTGTTCCTCTTTTTCTGCCAAATCACTTAAAGCAGTGATTCTGCAATAGAAATCTGTAGTAAAAATCAAAACCTGCAATCACAGCACTCATCTGTGCACCACCCTTGAGCCCATGCGCCCAGGACTGCCATTACACGGTGTACAGGAGATACTTGAAACGAAAGATGCTCTGGTAAAAGCAATAACTTGATGCAACCAATGGTGTTTGCATACATGGATTAAAATATGCTGCCTAAAGAGATGAGTGTGTCCATCCTGTGAGGCCGGTGTCTCAGCCCAGGGGCCCTGGCAGCTCTGCATTTGCTTTGATGAGCTGTGAGGGCACGCTGGAGTTAGCTGAACCTCTGCTTTGCCTTGCTTTAGATGTTGGGTGGAAGCATTAAATGGAAAGATGCATGTCAGGAAACTGGTGAAAATGTAAAGAAAAAACCTCCAAGCAAAGCTGTGGGACTGAGGGAGCTGCAGGGAGAGTGGCAAAAGATCAGAGAGGTCTGCAAGGAGAAAGGAAAATCACTCATTGTTTTGCTGGATGTAAAATCAAATCCAGCTGATGCTAAAGGACAGTGTTGCCATTGGTTTCAGAGAGGATGGATTGGGCTGTGGTTGGAGTGAATTAAGAGGCAGGAATAACCCTGGGAGAGGACAACCCACGGGTCTCTCCCATTCCTGCCATTGTGCTGCAGTGGTCCCCGGGTTATTTGCTCTCAGGAGATGTACTGAGGAGCCTCCTGACCCCTCGGTGTGCTCCCTGTGCCCAGCTCAGTAGGATCCCTCCCAGGACACAGGGTTTTTACTATCCCAACACTCCGGCGGGGGGGGGGGGGGGGGGTAAGAAATCAAAGCACACATGAGAACAGTGCTGGCATGAACGCGCAGTTCTCAAAGCACATGGGGTGCATTGTTACTTTTAGGCACACAGAAAGCACCCCAAAGCCCAGCCTTGGTGGAGGGCACAGCCTAAAGCACGGGCTGCAGGAGTGGTCCCTGCTGGGTGCTGCAGCACAGCCCTGGCCACAGACATCACTCGGGGATAAGCATGGCACAGCGTTAACATGCCACCTCCCCACATCTTCCCACCTCTTCTGTCACAGAGCATCTCTCCTCTCCTCATCCCTCCAAATCCAACCGTGCTGTGCTCGCTGCTGGCACTCAGTCAGCAGCACTGGGAGCTCCCGAGCTCGTCCTTACAGCGGATGCTGGCGTTTATTTGAGCAAGTCTGGTATTTATGTATCTCATTACATCTGCAGCCGGTAGCATCTGTTTCCACGCTGTATCTGTCAAGCAGCATCTTATCAGTGGAGCTGCCTTCCCGTCCCTCCCTCCTCTGCTTCCAGTTCAGCTCCTGCTCAAGTTTAGGAGGTGGCTGACAGCCTGACACCAGCACCCGTGGTGCAAACCTCCACCTAAACTGCAGCCCACAGGGACCCCCAGGTTGCCCTGTCCCTATCCAAACCCCCTGCAGCAACCAAAGCCCCAAAGCAGGGTCTGTCCAGGGCAGGGTGAGACAGAAGGACGAGGCAGGCAGCTGCACACATCTGGACATCCATGCTCTGCCCATCTTGTCACAGGCATCTGTGAGTCCACCCAAGGGCTATGCCAGGCTCCTGCGTGGTCCCCAGCAGACCCCCCCCCCCAACCACACCCTGGCTGCAGCTCTGCTCCTTTGCGGGTTTAACATCCCTGCCTCCAAAATAGGCACTTGGACACTAAACTCCAGTTCATGGGGGCAATGACCGCTGTCACCCCACCCTGAGGCTGCAGCCAGGAAGCCTCCTCCTTCCCAAGGGCTGGAAAACCCATCAAAGGAATGCTGTGGAGAAAGTGGCTTGTTTGCACGGGCCCTTGCTGATAACACTGCAGGTGGATGCTTTCTTCCTGCAGCTCGGGAATGTGACCTGTTCCGGAAGCACAGGAACAATCCTGGCCAAGGGCAGCGCAGCTGAGCCCCGCCGACCACACGCTGATGAGACCCAGCAGGAAGAGGCAGTGTCCCCAAGATAAGGGGCTCATTCTGCCCTAGAGAGACCCCCCCTGTGAGTAGGCACATGTGTAACTTCACATTGGCTTCCCCTGCGCCAGAGTGATGGACCTGGGTGTGATTTAACGGGGCAGAGGGGCTGCAAAGCGGTCTTTGCTCACCAGCTGCCCTAGGAAGGGACGCTGCACTAACCACAGCTAATTACAGCCCTCACCCTAATTGCTCTGATTAATTATCAACAGGCAGAGCTGCTGCTCTGAGGGCATCAGGTAAGTTGGGAGCTCTGAGTCTCCTGGTTCAAATGGAAGGTGATGCTAGTGACAGGAGGTGATGCTGCTGTCCTGGCATCCTGCAACCAGTCTGGGAGCAGGAACCCTGCTGACAGGCTCCCGAAAAATCACTGTGCTGGGAAGAACACCTGGGCATCTCCTGGAGACCGCCAGTGCCTAAGTGCTATCGACAGGCAGAAACTCTCTGATGCCATTAGCCATGCAAGCCATTGATTTTCTTTGCTGGAACAAGAAACTCAGTGGGGCTGCAGCAATCACGGGTGGCACCGCTGCTTCCACTAGGCAGACCAGCTGGGCCTTTGGGAAGTGTAGGTTTGTAGCTGTTTGTTTTCTTTCCAATGGCTAAAATGCCAAGTCATCCTGGAGCATTTCTGCACCCATATGGGAGGATGCTGGGTCCTGCGTTGCTGGTAAATCCCTGCTGCCTGCCTATCAGAAGCAGATGAACTGCTCCAGAGCTCTTGGCCATAGCCTCCTTTTACCACGTCTCCATCCTTTGAGACACCACCAGGCACCATCTACTTTCTCTGCTGGGGCTGAGGTGGGTTCACCAGCCACCTCTGCTGCTGAGCAGTCTTGCAGTGCTTCCCCCTCAGCCTGGCCATGAGCCTGCTCTTTATCCCAGCCCTAGAGCTCCCATAAGAGCACCCCAGCAGCTTTAGTGAGTGCAGTTTTGGGGTGTGCCATACCCTGGGGAGCACAGACACTGCCTTTTGTCGGACCTGGACCCTGTGCTCGTCACCTCCAGCAGTGGCCACATGCATTTTTGACCCCCCTATTTTTACACCTCAGTGGTCACTCCAGCACCAGGCACCTTCCCCAGCAAGAACTTAACCCCAGCTTGGTTGGGCCTCCAAGCATAAGCTGTTTGCCAAATCCCTGCAGCCCCAGCTAATTCTTGCGAGGGAACAAATCAGGCCCACAGCGAGTTCATCATATTTCCAATGCAATTCCCAAATGACAAGTGATTCCTCATTTCCTGGATGGATTTGCTTGGGTAAATTCAGACTTCTGCTGGCTGGTTCTGTTGGCTCTTTGGCGCTGTTTTTTTAATGTAACTGTGATGCCTCTTAATGAAAACAGACACTACTTCTGCTCTCTTCTACAGATGCCTCTCTTATTCTGCAACCTGCTGATTCCCCGCCATCCCATATTATGCCAAAGAGGATTTCCAGCTGAGACAATGGGCATTATCCTTTCAGAGCTCTGCACCCTCCTTTTCTCCTTTGCAAGTGCACAAAGCACAAATCAAGAGCTCCCACTCCCACCGTGCATGGGAGCAAGTCACTGATGGAGTGCTGACAGAGGACAGTCAGCGCATGGCTGGGAATGAATCCCATGAACCCAAAGCAGGGGTTTGCTGGGGAGTGCATGCCTTGTTTGCCCTCTGCACAGGGAGCTCACAATCCCCTTCCATCACACAGAAGGATGAGGAGGAGTCACAGCCCTCATAGCAACCAGCACAGACTTCAACCTGGACCTCATCCTCCTCAGTTCTACGTTAAAATACCCAGCTGGGGGACCTGCATCACAGTTCTGAATGTGCAGTGCATTTTTTATTCTTATTAAACAAGCAGCCTGTACAGGCTGATCTTTATCCCCAGCTCGTATGTGACAGAACAAGACATGGTACATGCTCTGAAAAGCTTACACAGTAAAGAGAAAAGACTGAGGGAGGGGGATAAAAAGGGCTTAAGGGACCCAGCATCTGATATAATTAAACCTCAACCCAGTTCTTCTTCCCTAAGGGCACCCCTGAAGTGTTACACATGTGCAACCACCCAAACATCATTCCAAATGCTGTCTTGGAGGGACCAGAGCCGTACTTCCTTGACCTGAGCCCAAGTGAACCCTCCTGATGGGCTCAGTCTTGGGGTCAATTTTGACCAATAACCATCTCATGTCTCTCTCATGTGAGGATCTTCAAGACTGCACATTTCAACCCTGACTAAGCAAATCATCCTAAAGAGGAAGGTTAAAGAACTGTTTGTTATTGGAAATGGCTCCCTCTTTAGGAGTCATTTTTTGATAAATTAGCTTCAGCTTCATTACTTCATGATATATTCCCCTTGACATTTAATTATACTTACCCCAAACACATTAAGCCAATCAGTCTGAACAGCTTCTTATTAATATGCAAATTTCTCCTTTGAAAAACCATGAATCTGTGAAAAATCTCTTTAAGGCTTCAATTAGGCCCATTTGGGAAGTTGGGAACCCTCCGAAACATCCTTCTGGTCTAAGGCTGGAGAGGATCGAGGTGCCCAAACCCACAGACACTGACCAGTGTGTGGTTTTGGGATGGAGAAGGGGCTGCTGCCAACCACTAAAGCATCTTCACTGCCCTGGAGCCACGAAGATGGGAAGTTGAACGCTGCAACCAACAGTGTTGGCAGCTTATCCCCATCCCATTCTCTGTGGGAGCTGATGCTTCTCCTCTCCACCAGCCCTGGAGATACAAAGGTCCTCCACTGAGGACCAGAAAGCTGCAGGGGGGAGCTGCAGAAGATGCAATGAGATCTTGGCCCAGTTTCTAGCAAAACAAAGAGGAACCCAGTTTCCCCGACGCCACGGGCAAACTGGACATGATCTGCATTAGGCAAATAAATGGAAGCACACAATTAACCATCGGCCATGGAACAGATTTAGGTTTTGCTTTAAAGCAACACTTCCAGCCTCCCTCTGCTCCAAGATCCATCTGAACGCCTCAGGATTTTCAACTCGGAAAACCAACAGGGAATAAGTTCACTGAATCATTCCTATAAGTAACTGGAGAGAAACTTCAGCATAGGTACTAAAGTTCCGGCGGCCTTTGGCCTCTGGACATGCTTCTCATGGATTATACCACCACAAAAAGGCTTCAAAACTTTCCAGAATCTCCAATTCCCATCGAAAGCCTTTATTTGCTAAACTGGGATGATTTCCTGAGTGACACATCTTCTCGCGAAGAAGTTGCCCATTTCATCCCATTTCAAAAAAGCTTAAAAACAAATACAACTGGGTGTATTTGATTTGATTTAGACATTAAGATCGGAAATACATCGCAATCAGCGTACTATAGAAATAGTCCAATTTTGGAAAACAGCTCTCATGAGCCATAAAGAAACCCAATTTACTATGCACTATAATAAAAATATCTCTTTTAGCATATAAATCAAGCCAAAGTGAACAGATAAAGAAAAATAAACTCACCGCCCCCCTTTGGTTTTTGCTCAAGAGCACAGGCAAGCCCTAGGGAAGGGCTCTCCTGCCCTATATAAATATATGCAAGAGCAAATCTGTTAAAAATTGTAGCCACCACTTTGTTTTCTAAAGGTCCCAGTTTATCCTTCGGCAGAAGAGGAGGGCTGGGGAGAGGTCGGGGAGAAACACAATCCTTTCCTGTATAAACAGTATAGCCTGCACTGATTTTAAGTGCATCATATGGTATATATTTTATGTGTGTATAAAGAGAGAGAGACAGAGATTTTTCAAGCCAGTCAGAGACATAAAGTGATCTTATATCATCTAAAACCAACAATCATAGTTGGACTTCTGGCAGTTTTCCTTGCAGTCATCCCTGCCACCCCCTGCCCCTTCCCCCACGGGCTGCTGGTGCACGCTGCCGTCGGCCCCCATTATTTTTCACAAAGGCATATAAATCACTGTGGAAACTCTTATTATCTTATTTTCCCTCTGCTTCCCTCTTGTCTGTTTTGAGAGAAATTAATGCATTTGTCTCCAGAAAAATGTGCCGTCTCTATAATTCAGTTTTAAAACAAGCACAACTAGCAAATGGATAGACCTTGGTTAGGAGACTCATTTTTCATGCAAGTAATTGAACCCTTCCCTTCGATTTTTCCTTTGGGTGTTAAAGACAACTGATGCCTTCCTGGAATTTGCTGAGGTCTAAGAAAGGTGGAAAGTCAGACAGATGGAAGGAAAAAGCAGAAGACAGAAATAAAGAGAAGACAGAGAGAAAGGAAAAGAAAGAAGAAAAAGATGAACAGAAAAAAAAGGATGCAGAAAGAGAAGAGAGAGGGAAGGAGAAGGAAAGAAGGAAAAATAAGGGAGAAAGGAAGAAAAGAAGGAAATGAGCAGGAAAGAAGGAAAGTCTGAAGCACATCTCGAAGTATCGTCTGCCTCTATAGAGGGAACTTTGGGAAGCCCCAGGAGAGCATCCCAGACAGGATTTTCCCCAATAGGCAGCAGTGCTTTGGTTTTGAAGGCTCCTCACCACCCAGGCTGGTGAGCAAAGCCATCCCGTAATAGACCCCAACAGCCCCTGCCTTATCCTGGCCTTGTGCCCCCCTTGTGTCTCCCCCGTGGAAGCCTGAGGATGACCATCCCCGTTATGTCCTTCAAGCACCCCAAGCCCCAGATGTGATATGGGAGAGGTCCTCTCCACGGTTAATGCCAAAGGTTTTATTCTGGTACCTCTTTCTGCATCCAAAACTCAGGGAATTTCCACTGCTCCCTCCCCTGCTGCTAATGGCACACCTGCCCCACAGCACCCACCACTGAATGGGAACACAAATCAACACAGTTCTCCACACAAAGTCCCTCAGACAAGAGTGTGTTTTCCCAAACCACAGAAATCAGAGCCAGCTTTAAAATATTCCCCATCCCTCGTGCTGTGGGGCTCCTGTGAAGAGCAAGAGACTCCGTCTAAGAACACGGCAGGAGCAAGGGCTCCTGTTCAAAATGATGCTCATCCCAGCCACAGCCCCTAGATCACATCCTGATCCCTTATCAGCTCCGAGGCCCAATGCTCCACTCATGCTGAGAAAGTCAAGAATAATTCCAGAAGAGCCACAATCAAGTGAGAGCTCAGGCCAGCAAAGTCTATTGTTCCTTTGTCTCTCACTATATTATCTCTGTCCTCTGGGAGCTACATTATTGCCTGCAATATATAATGTGATTTGCTTGTTTTCCATGTCTGCCTCATTTTTCTTAGGCACAAACACAGGCGCACCGTCAGCCACACACACTCACTGCAATGAGCGCGTTCTTCCCATGGAAGAAGGGGAAAAGGATGGGAGAGGAGCAAGGATGAGAAATGAAGCTGGAGAGAGGGGAACAAAATATTGTCTGGAAAAGGGAAGGCCACGTAAAACCACTGAATAAAGGTGATTCGGGGAAAAAAAAAAGGTGTTCCTCCATCCCTCTTTTCCTCCTGGGGAGAAATCCCACTCCATCTCAGAGACGAAAAATCAGGATGCAGACAGTGCAGGAAGTAGCTAAATTAAAGCAGCTGAAGATGGAAACAGGGAAATGATACTGGAAATGGGCAGCGGATGCAGCAGAATAAGATGCACCCAGGGCACAGGAACTCTCCTGTATCCCTGCAGGTTAATGGACCGCCTGTGAGGAGATGGGCTTTCTCCCTTCTCTGCAGAGACAAAAGGATCCAAGATATTGTTGTGGAGTCCTAAGCAATTCAACAGAGATTATTAAGTTCTGGGAAATACGGTGACATGCCCTATACTGCTGGAGATGCTGCGTGTGTATCTGTGTGTGTATGTGTGCGTGAGAGCTTTGCAAAAGAGCCAGCCACCTCAAAGCACCCCGCTTGGAGAACAGAGGTTGTTTCTTACATTATGCTGAGAAGTGACTTCTTTATATATCACTACCCATTTCCTTGTGCTGCCAGGCCAAAATAGCCTCTATCTGTATCACAAGAAAGGAAGCCTGACCTCTGGCTATGATCTGAAATATATGGAATCACACAAGTTTACCCTTGCAGCCGTTCTTCATCCTTCCTGTGCCAATTCTTTGTCCTTTTGCTAAATGAAACTCTAATGGCAGGGAAGGGCTCCCTGCTTCCATTCCTGGAGCAAAGCAGCCAAGTGCAAAGAGGGCAAAAGCCTCCAGAAAATGGAAAGCTTAAAAAGATCCTTCCTATCCTAATTTGCAAGTTCTGGGCAAGGCAGGGGCTAATGCTGAAGGAACCTTGCTGAGCAATCAAACCTCAGCCTCCTCCAGCCCTGCAAGCTAAGAAGGGCTTTTAGCCGCAGCTCACGGTGTTGGCACATCAAGAGCTCTTTTCTGTGCTCAGCTATTCCACCTCCTCCCAGGGAATGAATCACTGTCTAACCTGGTGTCAGAGTCATCTGATGCATTTCAGGACGTTTTAGTTGATAGCAGATCTAAATTTCATGAGTAAATTGTGCATATCTAGCTCAGGTCCGGCTCCTTCATTGCTCTGTACCATGCTCAGCTTCATGTCAATGCACTGCAGAGACTGTTGCTTGGGCATTAGCGTGACATCAAGGTCTCTAAGAGTGAACCCAGATCATTAATGTAAGAAAGAAAAGAGAGAAAAGTGCTCTCCAGAATATGAATGGATGGAAAAAACCAAAACAATTAGTGACCTCAGCTCCATAAGTCAACCTGAGACACTTGGGTCCAGGCCAGTAAACCCTCATCTTTCTCACTCACCACCAAACTCACATGGGATGGGGGTTTCAGATCATCTCCTTGAAGAGGCCAGGTTGGACAGAGCCTTGTGTGACATGGTTTAGTGTGAGGTGTCCCTGCCCATGGCAGGGGGTTGGAACTGGATGATCTTAAGGTCCTTTCCAACACTAACTAATCTACGATTCTATGACCCCCAGCCTCTCATTATCCAGGGATGCTCTGCTTAGCAAAACCCACTCTCCTTCCCTCTTCCTTTCTCAGCATCCACAAAGAGAAGAAAACCCTGAGTGTGCTCCCTCCTTCACTAAGACACAGGAGAAACTTGCTAAGCCCAAACTGATACTCCAACAGCAGCAGGGTTTTCAAATCCGCACTGGCACCAAGGCCCACTGCAACAGTTGGGCATCACCCCATGGCTGGGACATTGGACACCTTGCAGGGCCCTCAGCATAGGATGATCTTTCCATTCCGATACAGGGACCATGGCAAGGCTTTGAAAAGTGATTCTGTATCCTGGGAGACCAGGTCTCCTAAAAAGCACCGAGACGTCTGCTCTTAAACCACATTGGAAAGCCCAGACAGGACCCCTGGAGATGCAGATTTTGAAGTGTGATCAAAGCGACTCATGGAGATAGCAAGGAGAATTAATGCTGCTGCAAAGCACAGCGAAAGCTTCTTAGTTATTCCAGTGGGGCTTTTTGCGAAGGGGCCTAAGGGAGTTAGGCACTTAAACCTCACTTGGATCCTTTATTCAGCCTGCAAATCCTGCGCTGGAGAAGTGCAGAAGTGTGACCCCTGAAGCATTACTTTCCGAGCGTGTCTGCTTCAGGGAGAAGCTGAATTGATTCTGGCTGTGTTGGTGGCCTCCTGCAGCTGCTCCTGCTCCGTGGTGGAAACAGTTGAGGGTACAATGTACTTAGAGAAATAAATAAGGCATCACCAACACACGGAAACCACATGGGTTCAAGGGGAATCGCTGAGATCAGCTCTAGCTCTGATTGCTTGCACAGGGGTTAATGCTGGTCATAATGTGCTGGAAGATGCTACTTACGGCAGGTCCAGACTGTGAGAGCAACCTCCAGCTGGGCAAGTGGCATCATGAATCCTCTCCAATGGGATTCACGACGTTCTCCAAAAAAACTGCAGGAATCACTTATGAGTTTGGTTATTCCTCACTGTTGTGTCTCCCTGTATGTTTTATTTCCTCCATCATCAGCCTTTTACAGTTAAAAAAGAAGACCCAGGGGGTTTTGTTCTCCAGATGGTTGCATGTTCGTAGTGTCTTAATCATTCCCACCACCACTGCTAATGCTATCGTGGAGGGTTTACAGCTCCAGCAAAGCAACATGAGGAAGCCGGAAAAAAGGCACAAACAATAAACAAAGAACCTGTTCTCATGCAAATGTTCCTCACGACAATAAGGATAATAATAATAGTAAAAAAAAAGGGGCAGATGAGAAATGCACACCATGGTCTGGCCACAGTGAATGCTTCCCAAGCCTTCCTGCAGGGATGCCTGGCTTTCATTTCATCTCCTCCATCCACACAAACTGAACAGGGAGCCCCATCCGCTGAGCCCCCGGCACAATGTAAACGGGTTCGGTATTGTTGGGAAACACAGCACACATGTGACGTGCTATTGTCCCTAATTTGATTAATGAAGCCATCACGCTAACGGGGCATTCCACACACCAACCCCCCACCTCAGCACCTTGCTACTAAGCCACACCAGGAACTTCCCATCAGAGCATTAATTCCCCACTACTTGCCTTTCCCAACCTTGCCAGGTAATTGTTTATGAAAAGATGAATGTATACAATAATACGCGGTGAAGGGAGCTGATGTATGTGGTGTTAATGACTGAAATAATCAGTTTGGTAATAACTGGCATGTGTATTTGTCAAAAGGGAACCAGCAGGACATTAGCATTCTGCAGCCACCGAACCTTTATCTCCTGGTCTTGTGTTTGACAACCGCCCCCAGATAGTCCATGAATAAAATACAGAGTAGTACCCAGACATAATTAAACTGCCAATGTGGATGTACCTAAATGAACTTGATATCTTAATGACAGTAGATAGCACGCGAATAATGAAGGCAGCATGAAAAGGATGTGCATAATGAACACAGACATCCCGGCTGTCGCTGAGGAGCTGCCCACAGGGACCGGCCTCACCAACAGCAGCTCCCAGATCCCCTCGCCAGCACACAGGGCACTGCCTGTGCTTCCACACATGGCCTGGGACCTGTGCCATGGCTGATCCACACTGGTGTTAAGGACATAGTGCTGTCACTATGGGGACAAGAGTCCCTGCATTGCTGCGGATGGGGCTCTCAGACCTGCTGGCACATCTCACCCTCCCTCCTCCAGAGATCTAACCCTAACCTTCACTGGTCCTACTGCATGTGCTCCTCCAGAGGCCTCTGGCACGCTGCTGTGCAGCCCAAAGGTGATTTTAGAACTATTTAATATGATTAAATTACCAGACATGTTCCTTTTTTATCTTTTTTCAACATGGGGATTGTTTTTCAGGGGAGAAGCTGCTCCTTGGGGACAGGCCGCCCAAAGCATGGATAACTTGTCCCAAGATAACAGCAGAGCCACAACCCCTCCTCATCCCCATCACGTACTGACGTCAAGCCAGATGCATCCTCTCCCAGCACCCGTGGGTGCAATCCTGCCTCCGGAGGATGCACCATCCCAACTGTCCCTACAAAGCCACTCCAGCATTATGCTGCTGCTCCAGGGTGTTTGCTCCCAAAAGGCAGGCTCTAACCTCCTCCTCACTGCCTTCACATGCCACACTGCTCAGAAGGTAATTGCCACTTATTGCTCTAATGGCTCCAATTTTAGCAGCAAATGAGCGATGTACAGTAAGTATCAGTCTTATTAAAGAAATAATAATGGGAAAGTAGAGCACACACTCCAGGGAGGGAACACTCCCCCCTTACACAGGATACAGCCGTGCTGGTGTTTGACAGCAGCAGAGTCCCTCCCTACCTGCTGCTCATAGAACTCCGATGTGTTTGAATACAGTAAGTTCAGCGCATAGGAAAGCAAGCGGCTCAATAGAGCTCATCTTGCTCTGTAATGAGCGAATTGACTGTGGCTCAGAGATTAGTGTGAAGCCAGCAAGGGAAAGATGCACTGGAGCCGGTCCTGTCTCCCTCTAAAAAGGGGATAAGGCAAAAAATGCTTAATAAGAATAAAGAAAGTACGGCAGGTTTGGGGGAAAACAGCTTAAAACCAGCAGACAACACAGCCCGGACCCTTGCAGGGAGCAACTCTGGAAGTAGCAGAGCAAGTTGTGATGCAGGATGGAGTAATGAGATGTGTTTAATAACATAACTCCTGCTTGCGCTGGGAAAAGGTGGCACCAGTGTGGTCCAGCCTGCGGAGGGGGGCAACAGAAGGAACCTGGGCACATGTACACCACCACCAAGCAATAACAGTCACCATCTGAAAGATGCAGACAGAGAGTTCTGGGTTCTCACTAAGTGAAACCTTCAACTGCACTCTGCTCATTTACCACCACTATTGGGACCTGACTGCCAATTATTTAACCATTGCTTTCCTTCCCTGCAAAGCCACCCCCGTGGTGCACCCTCATGAGACAGTAATGGTGATTTCATTAGATTAAATAACTCCAATGATCCCCGGAGACCAACAGCACTTTAAACACAGAGCCTTGGAGTTAGAATTACTGTTATTTAACATTGATTAGATTACAAGGCAAATCCAATTTTTACCCTAAACATATGATGGCTATGATTTGCCTAGCGGGAGACATTAAGGACGGCATTCCTGGAAATCTGTGCTGAGCGGGGAGACCATGACTGAGTCAGCAATGTCAGGGTGACCCACAGGCTTGTGTCTGAAAGTCCTTCTGCAGAGAGAGAGCATGAACAGGGCTCAAGAGTTGTCTCAGTTGTTCCTGTCCTCGCTTCGCTCCAAAGCCAGAGGTCCAGATGGACCTGTATTGGCCCTGTTGGATTATCTCCCCCTCCAGTAAGAACATCACTGGGAATAATTGGACCTCTTTGACCCATGGCTCTGTTGTGGCTGAGGCCGTTAATCATTCCTTAAAGCTCCTTCCTGACTCTTTCCTCCTGGAGCCCCACAGCCCACAGCCTCCAGAAAGGGATGTGCCTCCTGGCTGCAGCTCTGCCTGCCGATGGTCTGCCAGGGGTGCCTATAGGACAGGAGGGAAGGAGAGCACCCACGTCTCTCCCTTCTCCTCACCCCCAGGATCCTGTTGGAATCCATTTATGGATCAGGGGACCTGAGGGCTTGGAGTGGGCTGGGCAAAGTTAGTCAGGGCAGGAGCATCTCAGGGCTCTCCTCTTAAGTACGCGGGTAAGATAAGAGCTCCCTTGCTAAGGACAGTACAGGGAGGATGGCTTTCAGTGTGATGCACTTGCATTCTAAGCCCTTTCCTAGGCTATGCCATGCATTTAATGCCTGGCTTCAGAGAGCAGCCAAGATGCAGCTCCTCAGAACCCCTTTGCTGATGCATCTTTGGGAAGCCAACAACTCCTAAATGCATTCCCCACACTGGGCAGAGACACCTGAGGATCCAGGGATGCTGGACAACCCCAGAAGCCAAGAGTACAGCCCAATCAGACCAACTCTCATACGAGCACGATCAGCTGCGGGTAAAAGCTCACCAGTCTGATAAATCTGGCTTTGTACTGAGGATGTGTAAGGAAAAGGGGAGGCTCCAGGAAGAGCTGGCTCCCAGCAACCAAAGTGACCATGAGCAGAGGCCAGACTGCAGCAGGGTACCCACACTGGGCTGACTATGGGCTATTCAGCAGAAGCTCCCAGGGAAAGAGAGGAGGAGGATGCATTCTTCATCCTGAAACACCCCATAGGGTCCACTCTGGGCCTGGTCTCCTCCACCCCATTCATCTGTGGATGTCCCATGGGGGTGACAGCCAAGAGAGCCTCTGGGAGCAGCCAGGGTTGAGTTTGGCTCTGCAGGTCACCCAGGTTTCAGCTCCTTCATCTGGGCGTGGGTTTAAACCAGCTTTTACAGTGCTGCTTGATTTGGCCAATAAACCCAAGCACTGCTTTCAGGGCTTCAATAAAACCCGGAGTCACCCATAATTTCAAGCCAGATTTACTCCAGAGGAAACACACCCAAATTCCTTCCTCACCTCTGCAGTCACCACCCTGATGCCTTTCCCATCCACCTCCCCAGGGCTATCATGAGACAGAACCCAGACAGCTTCCAAGTGAGAGCAGGGCTTGCTCCATAATGACCAAATTGACTGGTGGGGCATTGCTCTGGGGTGAGAGTAGAGAAAGCACAGCCTGGCAGAGGCGGGCAGTGACAGAGAAGCACTGATTTCTTCCTACTTTTGGGGCAGGCTGGATAGGAGGACAATGAACACTGGATTCCACTGCCCTAAACCCCCTGAATAGCCCGGCTGCAGGGATGGGAACACCAAAACCAGGGACACATCCAGGCACCAGCTGCGAGCCAGCAGTTTGCTGTCACTCGGCCAAACAACTCAACTGCAATTAGGAAGCAGGGAGCAGATAAAGCTGTAAACCTCCAGTGTGCAGCCCCCCTGAATCCCACAGCTCACTGACCCCGCTGCATCGTGCCATGGAGGCAGCAGGTCCCCACGACGTGACAGAGGACCCAAACCCCCACACAGGCAGGGTAGAGCTCAACCTGACAAGTGCCAAAAGAAGCACCCCCAGCACCTCATTGGGCTTCTCTGCCTGGGGCTATCCCTGACCCCGAGGCACTGGAGACAGTCAAACTCAATTAAAGGCTGTGCACAGCATCTGGGTCAGGCTGTGAGGTCCTTCCCCTGCTCCGGCCCCTTCGGAGGCTCCCGGGATAACCGCTTGCGTGTCCTGCTGAAGGCTTTCTTCCTGAGGCTCTTCCAAAGGATTTACTGCTGCTGGGAGGGAGGGCGGCTGAGGCAGGAGCAGGCGGAGTGGCATCACGACTCGCTATGAAGGCAGCTCTGGGGCTGAGCGGGGATCACACCCCAGTGCATAGGGAGACACTGAGTCCTGATGTGATTCTGTGTCCTACCCTCTGTACGCCCTCTGCATCCGCCTGTGGTCAGAGCAAACGCAACCCAGTGAGGGTGATGCTGGAGCTGGTGATGACCCGGAGGTCATCACCAACTGCAGGAAAGCCAAGTCCCAGCACCCCCAGATGCACCCTTAGCAATGACCTTAATATTTTGAGAGTGAGCTCATCAGCACAACCCCATTTCACAGATGGGGAAACTGAGGCACAGGACAGAAGAGGCCCTTGCTCACCACCACCCAGCCAGGCTGAGCCCCTGGAGCTCAGCTCTCACCACAGGAGTACAACAAAATCCCGTCTCCTGCCCTAAGGAAGGTCCAGCCCCAGCCAGACCTGCTACACTTGGGAACAGCGAGGTGAGAACTGGCCACTTCAAACGAGAAGCACCTGGACAAGAAACAACTTGGTGTTTGGTGCAAGGCATTTAATGTCCAGACATTTGTACCTTCATCTCTTTGAAACGGCGAGGGTGCTCCTGGCAATCTGGCATTTCTCTCTCCTTGGGAAGGCAAGTGCTGGCAGCAACTTTTCCAACCAGCAGCCCCAGCTCCATGTTCCAATCTCCACCCTGCCCCATTCCCACTTCCCAAGATGCTTCCCACTTTGCAATGACCTCCTGCCCCAGAACGCAGGACCAGACAGTGCTGCCATCCTCCCTGCATCTCTCCTGGGGCACACATCACCCTCCAGTCACTCACACCCATGGATGGGCTGTAATTGTATGTGTTTGCTCAGAAACCTCCAGCAGCCCTTTCAACCCAGGCAGGTTCGCACAGGGCAGAGGAGCAGGACTCACACCCTCCATCCAGGCAGCAAAACCCTCCAGTAGATGAGCAGAAAGGAGAAGCTAGGGCTGCAGCCTGACCTTAAACCACTCCACGTTGCAAAGCACACATCAGCTCCTGTGGGGCTGCAGCAGCCCAGCCCATGGGGCCGGGTCACTGCCAGCCCCTGCCTCCTGCCACTGCACACAGGGAGCAGCCCCAGGTACCACAGAAGCACATAACCCTCAAGGGATGCTCTAGGAAGTCCAGCTGTGCTTACCCAGCTCTCTGTGGCCTGGAACTGGTAAGAAGTGTCTTTCCTTTTTCCTTTGCATCTGGTATGGACTAAACCAGTTACACACACACATCTTCAGCACAAGAGCTGATGGGGTGGAAGTGTTTGATGGTCACTTACACTGAAATTACCCAGACCATGAGTGCAGTGCTCCCTTCTTCACCATCCACCACTGGCCATTCGCTGCCAACTGGAAAAGTCATCCCCTTCCAGGAAGTACATTTCTAACCAAATAACACCAATGACATTATCCCAGTAACAGTTAGGGAAGATAACCCATCACCCTCCTGACCCATGGGCTCATTCCTGTGCCAGCAGCAGGAGCAAACCCCTGGTCCCCCCAGCCAAGGCTTGGGAACCCCCTCAACAGGTCCCTCATGCTTAACAGTTCCTGGTGCATCCTTCTTTGCTAAGCACTTCTAGAGCCCTTTTAGAGTCCTTTAGCCAAAAACCTCCCATGGCAGCCGGTTTCACAACTGGATCTCACACTGTTTGAAAAAGTCCCTATTTCTGCTGCTTTCCAACTTGTTGCTGATAGTACAGGTGAAGACATGAGAGGGATGGCTGCTGCCTCCTCAACCACCCCATGAAATCTTCAGCAGAGCCCATGAGCTCCTTTTACAGTGCATGGCCACTGGATAATACAGCACAAGAGTACAGAGGAGGAGCAAACGCAGCATGGACAGTGAGCATCCAAGGAGATAAGAGATGCAACCAAGTGGACTTGCAGACACAGCACAGCTCAGCAGTGCAAGAGGGCAGGATTACTGCACATGAGCTTTGCCCCTGGCTGTGACATGCAGCTTTAGCACAGAGAAAAGCCCAAACCATCGTGCAGACCAAAAGAGACACCACTTCCCAGGCATTAAAAACCAACTGCCCCAAGCCGCATGGTGGGTCTCTGCCAGCAGCACGGTGCTCAGCAGGTCCATGGATGGGGAACAAAGGCGACTGGAGCCAGTTGAAACTGCAGTTAATTTTTAGGGGCAGAGACTAGAATTACCTGAGCTGGAAGCCAGCCCAGGCACTGGGATTAGCACCTCCATCCTTGTGAGAGGAGTCAGGGGAACTTTCCATGACCTTCAGAGGAGCAGAGCAGCACCAGGGGGGGATGCAGCTGATAGCAAGGGAAGCTCAGTATACATCAAACACCCACTGCTGATGCTTGTACCAAACAGCCTCCCTTCCTACCACTGTTAGAGAGAATAACAACAGCTTGGAACTAGATGCCAAGAGGTCCCATGTGTTAAGCCTTGCTCTGCCGGAGGCTCTAGGTGCTTTTCTGCCTGTGTCCCCATTGCTAGAGTGGAGCATCCTCTACTCTAAGAGTGCTACCACAGCCCTGCACTAACTCAGGGACCATCTGTCAGACCTAAGGGGACAGCTATAAATTCATAGAATGGTTTGAGTTGGAAAGGACCTTAAGATCATCCAGTTCCATCCCCCTGCCATAGTTGGAACACCTCCTAACAGCATCATTTTGGAAAGTGAGAAACACCACAGCTGAGGCCACTGACAGTGCTTGTGTCCCAGAGGAGAGGGATCTCCCCAGCTTCTGGCTTTGGCACATCATACAGCCTCCTCCTGCCATCGCCACTTTTACCTATGCAAGTCACAGAGGGTTAAGGGCACAATACTAATGGCACACAGAGTAACCCTGTGCTCACCCCATCCAGGGCTGAGATCCCTGCCATGGGCACAGGCCAAGCAGGAGCAGGGAAAAGCCATACCTAGCTGCATCAGGAGACCCAGGCTCCTACCAAACACCTTTATATGGAGGCTTAAAGCAAAACTTATCAAGGCACAGCCCGGAGTCCAGCAATGCTTGAGACCAAAGGGATTTAAGAAGCAAATTTCCAGATGGAAGAATGACTCCAGAGCCAGCAAAGTCCAGATGCAGAATGGGGAAAGCACCACCTCCAGCTGGCACATTACAGGGACTCAGAGCACATCAGCACTGGGATCGCTGATCCAGGAGTGTGTTTTTGGGGGGGTCTCAGCTGAGCCAGCCCCCTCCTCAGGCTCTCTGCACACCAATTCTGGGCCATCACATCTCCTTGCCTTCCACTTACTAACGCAGTGCCAATGGGATCAAGACACAGAGCTTTCCCCAGGTGGGAAATCCAAGTTTCCTCACTTGTTTTACTTGGAGCTGGAACATGCCAACACTTGGGAATTTCTCCCCACAAGAGGTTTCCCAAACAGACCACTTCAGACAGTGCACAGTGTTTAAATAATGTCAAAAGGTGCTGGTATGTGGTACTCAACCTTACAATACAACACCATGAAAGCAGAACTGCAATGCTAACAACACAGCGCAACACTCAAGAGCCCAGAGGTGCACACGTGAGCATGCACACACAAACCACCACATAAACACACAAGTCAAAACAATTGGATTTGATATTTTCCCATAAAAGGCACAGGCTGCAGGAGGGAGCCCTTTTCCAAGGGGCGATGTCAGAACGGATCAGCCTGGCTCCTTGAAACTTCCAGCACAAAAGGAGACCTCAGAGAGATATAAATACATGAATAGCCAGCTTCCCATCGGGATGCTGTGCTTAAAGCCTGAAGATCACAGCAGAATCTTGCTGAAGCTGCTGTGTTGGCACCCACAATCTGCATGGGTTTGTGCAAGGAAAGCATCCGGAAGCTTGGAGTGGGATTCTCTTATGTGGTGGCTGGACACGGCTGCTCAACAGTGGGCAAACAACCCCAAGAGGTTTCCAATGCTCCCCTGGGGCAGCAATGGGAAGCTTCTCTGTCTCCCAGTGGAGATGTACCTGGCAGCAGGCTGGAGCTTGGGGGAGTCTGAGCAGGGTTCTTCACATCTCTGCAACAGATGGTGCTGCAGCAGAAAGAGCATGCTATGAGTCTCCTCACTTCCAGGAAGCAAGAGGGATGCTCTTGCCATGCACGAAGGGAACTAGTGATTTCTTCTGTCCAAAGATTTCCTTCTGCAGATTCACATCATTTGACGAAAGAAACACCAGGAATAATTGACTTCCTTGAGCAACTCTATATTCCCACTGAAGGCACTGTTCTGCTCACGTACCCTCCTTGGGGAGTCATAAGGACTCAGGAGGGCACAGGCTGGAGGTAAACACGTTGAGCTCCAAACCATGGAAAACTGGATCTCCTAGGAGATGGGTTACACAGGAGATGGGCAGAGACACTGGGACATTGTCACTACCCACAGGATGGTCCCGATCCTTACAGACTTTGCATGCACAGCCCCACTGACCACACAGGGCTTTGTAATGGGGTAAGACCCTGGTACCCAGCTCCAGCAGCACTACTTTAACTGCAGCCTAATCCTCTTCCCTTCCATAATACCCCCAAGTAATGAGAATTTGCCAGGATTTATGGCCACAACAACCTCCTCTGCTCCCCCTCACCAGTCTCTGCTGTTTGCCTGCAAAAGCAGTTTGGGTTACCTCCAGATTCTCCAGGGGAAAAGCATAATTAGCAGCTCAGGAGTTTTAATGCCTGCATCAGGGCGGGGGCTCACAGGGGGCTATTCTCAGGTTTGCTCTGAACCCTTTGGAAAGGCACCACCTCCCTTCCCCCTCCCCAGACCTAACTGCTCTTATTATAGACTTCAAAAGGTCGGGTGAAATCCTAGCTCGGCTGCAGGGAACAGACACAGTGGTGGTGATGGTGCGGGCAGAGCATGGCCTCAGCCTCCAGACCCGATGGAATTACCCCCTGAAGGCAGCAGGGCCGATGGCAGGACAGGCTGCATGCATAGGTGGGGATTTGCAAGGTCCTCGAAAGTGGGACCAGTGGTTTGAGCGGGGTGAATCTGCTGCTGCTCTGAAGAGTATCATAATCTTTGCCATAAATGGGCTCTCAGCAGCTGGAGCTTCGTGCTACTTTTCATGAGACCTGGCTCTGAATTCAATTGACAAAATCTTGGACAGCCAAGGCCATATTTTCAACATTGCTCAGCACCAGCAGGCAGAGCCCCATTTCCCAGCACCCCAGAGCCATGGGGTGGATAAGGAAGGTGCTGATCCTCTTCAGCCTCCTGGGCCCCAAGGATCAGCAGTACTGAAGAGGAGGATATGGACTTCGGAACCATGCTGGTATACCCCTGTGCAGACCAGAGATCTATCAAGAGAAGAGTCCAATACGCATCTAAGTTTTGATGCTTCCTATTAGAAGTGGGATTGACATCTGCTTAAACACCAACTCAGGAGCTTACCCCAACATGAGAAATGGACAAAAGCCCTGGATATGAACCCCTCCATTAACAGGAAACAGAAGTGATAGAGATGCAAAGTGCTTAAAAGAATCACCAAAACGAATAACCCTTTGGGGTTGATTTAAGGAGGGGAAAGAGCCTAGACCAAGCTCTTAGAAGTTAGATACTGCTGGACATGCCTGGACAGTGCACACTGGATGGCACTCACAAGAGGACAGCAAGCCAAGGCTGTGCCAAGGCCATGCCACGGCTGCAGGACCTCTGCCAGGAGCTCTGATGGGGTTCACCTGCTTTGGCTGTTATGTGACCCACAGCATAGCCTGGCAAGCTCAGACTCCATACATCTCCTCTTGTCCAGGATGAAGAGAGGTGCCAGAGTCACATCCCTGCTGTTACATCCCTGCAGCACAGGGCAGTGACTCCTCTCCCACTTCACTGATGGGTGAACAGGCACACTTAGACATCTTTACTATAATACCTTGGAGTATCAGAGTCCAGATCACACACAAAGGCAGCAGCAAAGCGCATGAGCACCAAAATCTGTCTCTGTCTTTTTACAACAGACTCAGCGTCCCCAGCCCTGATCTCATCAGCGTTTTCAATGACCTCCTGCTCACCCTTGCTCTTCCCCAGCAAGAAAAGGTCCATTCAACCACCCATAAACCCACCTCATCCTCCATCCCCAGTAACTCCTTGGCCAGGAGACCCATGCTCCCCAACCAATTGACACACACTCTCCTGTCTTTGTGCCTACCTCCACCTCTTGTTTACAGTGAATTACCCATGCTTTGGGGCCAAGATCATCTTTTGTTCCCTTTTCATACAGCACCTGGCACCATGAGCTCAGTATGGGATGTATCTGATTACATAGCTAATAAATAAACAAGGACCTTGGTCCTCTTCAGCATGTGGTTGTCCAAGGCTGCAATTTCCCAAGAAACTGTTGCAGGCTGTGCTTGATGCTGCTTCTAATTCAGATGTGTTTAGGAGATGAGGAGCAGGCGCTGCTAAACCAGACCTTCCTACAAGCAGATGTGCACACAGCAGAAAGCAGAAAACCCAGATCAGCTCAACTCCATGTCCAATCCACGTTCTGGGTTGGGCACACGCAGTCAAAGCCCTGGTGTTTCTTGCAGTGGTTGCAAGGATGGCTGAAGAAAGGTGGGGGAGATCAACTCAAGGCAACTACTGCTACAGCATCTCTCTCACACAGAGGGTTTTGCAACAGGGTCTTTCCTCCTGATGGCCGTCCAGTCCTGCTCCACCTTTCAGGAATGGTACTCACTCCCCTGAAGTCTCCCCTGGCGCCATCCATACACCTATGCTCCCAGCCTCACTTCTATGCTTATGAAGTACACACAGACTGTGCTGCTGAATTAGTGACCACAAAACCCCAGGAGCTGCCACCAGAGCAGCCCGACTCCTCCATCCCCAGGGCTCTGATTTCACCATGATTTGAGGCACAGAGGATGGGAAATGGTGGGATACAGCTGCTAACAGCTGCTGTAAGCACATCTCTAAACAAACCCCCTTCTCTCCCATCCCATCTCTTCAGCAACTGAGATGTTCTCTGCTCCCTTTGACTCAGAAACATCAGTGGCTGCCTGGATTAGAAAGAAAAAGCCTGGGAGCAAAATCCCAAGAGGACAGTAATTAGGAGCCAGAACTCCCCAGCTCTGGAAGCATCAGGGAGGAGCGATACTTAAACTCCCAACCTGACGGAGTAACTTTGAATCATCTTTCATCTTCCCCTGGATGGGTGTAATCTAATGACATTAGCTTGGCTTCGCTCTAGTGAAATTGGCATCGGTACTACAGAGCCAGGGAGATTAAACCATATGAAATAAATGTTCCTGGGGTGACTGACAGGATAATGACATTCCAACAGGCAGCTCAATCAGTGCGAGACTAACAAAGGATCAGAGGGAACCAGCCAGACTCGCAATATCGCTCGCAAATACAGATTCTGGTTTTAATCCAGACATTTCTTCTACTCCATTGGCTTAGCCCCTATTCTTGGGAGTTTTCCTCAGGCTGTATATAGCCGTACTGGGGTGGGGGATGGCAGTTGAACTCTATTAAAACCCCTGCTCACCTGCTATTGAACTCTGTTAGCTCAATAGCCTTGTTCAGGGCTGGAGCGGAGGTTTCTGTGCTGGGAAGTCAATGCGAGCATTGTGGGCTGCTCCCTCCCTCTTTGTGACCCTGTATGAAGAGAGGACTAGCTAGCCTGAAACTGAGAAAGCAGCTTGCGGCACACAACTTCCCATGATACCCAAATCCACACCCAGAGGTGTCACACTCACCAAATTCAATCACTCGGATTGGGTTTTCCTAAACTCAGGCTCTGCAGGACAACTGCCTCCTCGCCCAGGCATAGCTCAGGCTATAAGAGCCAAGCAATTACTCTGCTTGATTTAACAGAGTGGTTTCATGCCTTGTGTGGCACACCAGTAAGTGACAGGACCTCCACGTGAGTGCCTTTGAGCCACTGCCCTATAGGTTCTACATCAAACCAGCCACTCCTGGAGCATCATCCTGCTGCCGCAGCCACAGCCCAGCCCCATTTATCCACCCTCACACCATACGACAAGTAGTTGTTACTGGAGCTGCTCTTTGTTTCCAGGAGGAACCAGGGTCCCCCTCATGCCACCCTGCTATAGCCCCGATGTGGCACCCGTGTGACAGCCCATGGTGACAATGGCATTGACCATTGCCCATGAAGGCTGGCTGGCTCTTCTCCATCTGCATCCCACATCGCTGCAAACAGCCAGGAGCTTTTTGTTCCCTGGGACAGGGTGCTCACTGCCTGCACCAGCTTCCTGCGGGCGCTGAAAGCAAACCCAAGTGTTTATACCTTGTAATGATGCTGTTTAGTCTGACTGCTGGGAAACAGAACTGCATGTGAAACCTAAGCCTCTGATGTCAAAGATAAGAAATCAGGTCCCCTGGCAAACATCTGGCCATTTCCCCGCCACTGAACCCGCTTCAAAGGTTACAGTAAACCCACGGAGAGACACAGAAATGAACATTTCTAACAGGCTGGTAACCAGTTAGCAGCAGGCTGACACCACAGCGCTGCCATCCTGCCGGGACTGTGTTAGTAAAGATTACTCATACAAGCAAAGCCAGCAAGATTAGGTCTCAAAGGAATAAGCCTATACAAAGAATTCACTGTACCTCAGCCTCCACAGGGCTAATAAAACTAAAATAAAGTGATTTCAGTTTTATCAAATACCATCAAATCAAATAACATAATTTCATCAAATAACATCAAATACCAGAACAAACAAACTGCAGCAATTAATGGGAGAGCTCATGTACCACAAGCTAAAGCGTAACGATTACACAAACAGCGCGCAGGGCAGCACCTCGAATGAGTAAGAGCTGCAAGATCCAGACCAAACCCCTGGAAAACTTGAATCCCCTACACCATGTACTATGCCCTAAACGCCTATGGCTCCTCCTCTGCCTGGGTCTGCGCTCCTCGCTCAGGCAGTTCCCAGAAGCGGGTCTATCCCACTGCCATCTGCTCCTCAAGGCTTGCAGAGCATCTCTGATAAATGAGCTTTTCCTCATCCCCACCATCAATTTCAGTCGATGCCACCCCAAAGCAGTGTGTTTATTTTTCAGAGTCAAGGCTTGATTAAGGTTCTTGAGGTTTCTCAGCTCCGGTTTGAAACATTTCCTCCCCGATATGGGGTCAATGTGTGGAAACGGGAGAGGCGCGCACTAAAAATATCACTCTGCAGACAGCTTCAGCCCACACGAAAGGAAATCTTTCTCTCTTGGAGAACTCACGCTGCTGCCTGCAAAATCCCGGCATGTTCCTGACACTGCCGGATACACAAGGAAGCTCATCGCTTCCACGTGTTAAGCCTTTTACATAAACACTCGGACCGTCAGTGCTATCCTACTCCACATTCTAATACTGAGCCAAAATCATCCCTAATAGCTGGGCTTTACACAAAAGTAAAACAAGCTGCGGGAGTACCTAAATCCTCTCCTTTTTGCTTGTTCATTCAAGAAAGCCACAGACACAGACACACTCTGGAAAAGGCAGTTTTGCCCCCACCCTAACCAATCCTTTCCATCGGAATCTGCTCCTCTATTAACTGTAACACACACAAGCAAAACATCTAAACAATATGAATGAGAATCCTGCCCCTTGGCTTTAACGTTTACCATCTTGCATTAGAGGGGATACCTTCATTTGGTTTAATGAAACACTAATTAATTGAAAGAACCCCATCTACCTCTTCGCTCATTGCTTAGGCAAGGTTGGGCTCCTGGAACTGTCTTTGGTTACTCATTACTTGGGCTGCTGGAACATTTGCATGGGGAATAGGGTTTTTCTCCACACTGAATATGGGAAAGCTGCCGCTACCGGCTGTGTCTTCAGGCTGGGGGCTGCGGGAGGCAATGAGAAGATGCTTTGCAAGGGGAGTCAGAACGAGCCATAGGCTTCACAAAGCCCCCTCCTTGAGAAAAGCTGGGGAGCAGCAAGACGCTGTGGGGGACTCTGTGCTCCTCCGGGGGGGGGGGGGGGGATTAGCTCTGCCTCCGCATCTCCATGCAGTCCCCAAGCTGATGGGGCACCCACTGCTCATCCCCTTGCCCAGTTTCCCCCATGCAGGGAGCACCCAGGGCTGCCGGGTGGCACCCCCGAAGCTGGAGGGCTGTGGGGGAATGGGGCTGAGAAGGGATTAGAGGATAGGGTGGGGAGGAGCAGGGAGGAGGGTGTGTGGGGTTGAAAGTGGGGCTGGAGGATTTGGGAGCAGGGACGGGAGAAGCGGTGGAAGGACTTGGGGGAAAAGCGCCTTGGGAACGGGGATCTGGGAAGCAGAGACGGGGACTGGGAGAAACGAAGCTGGGGAGCGAGGAAAGGACCGTCGGGGGGGGGGTCTGGGGAGCAGGGACGAAGCTTCGGGGTGCAGCCATGGGGCTGGAGGGTGGAG
>JANRGW010038953.1:0-53209 GCA_024733675.1 Psilopsiagon aymara
A
This sequence comes from Psilopsiagon aymara, assembly GCA_024733675.1. Lineage (NCBI taxonomy): Eukaryota > Metazoa > Chordata > Aves > Psittaciformes > Psittacidae > Psilopsiagon > Psilopsiagon aymara. The sequence goes on from JANRGW010038953.1 coordinate 2, forward strand.
GCCCCAACTTTCTCATCCTATCTTCATATGGGAGGTGCTCCAGTCCCCTGATCATCCTCGTGGCCCTCCTCTGGACGTATTCCAACAGTTGCATGTCCTTTTTATGTTGAGGACACCAGAAGATGTTAAATTCATGCACAACAGTATGATGACTGCTCCTGAAATCTAAAGGAGTTGCTTGTAATATTTCTGCAAAGATATCAGACATGCAGGATTGTAAAAATGTGCTTTTCAATGCCAGCTGCTGAAAACATAACAGTGTGTACACCAAAATCAGACAGGGAGGCACAAATAACCAATGGAAAATGCAGTTTCTCAGGCACAGTTGCCAGTGAGCTTGGAAAAAGGATTTGGCCCCAAGAAAAGGTATAACTAAGAAATGAAAATTGAATTTTCGAAACAAGATGTTTCAGTTTTTCTTTCGAAACAGTGTTTTGATGTAAGTGGTCAGCAAAACTCTATTGCAGTTCGATGAAGAAAACCTCTGGACCCTGAACTGAGTCCCGCTGCAAGCAGAGAGAGACTGTGAAATGCCTTTGGTATCTTTCCTGAAGAAGTTTGCTAATACCAATGGTTGATATTGGCAATGCCTTTTCTAACAGACTGAGCCCAAAAAATGTCTTAAACTTAACACTGGGATCAGAGATAATAATTCACCAGAATCCCAGCTGCCTACTCATGCAAACTGCAGATACAAAAGAAAATCTTCATTGCGTTGTCAGCTAGCAGCAGCTTGTTCTTCAAGCCCAATTTTCCTATTCATGCTGGCAAAGTTATCAGGACCGGGGAGGAGTATTTGGAGAGATTTGCAAATCCTGGTGGGCAGGATTGCACAATGGTGTGCTTGTTAAAAATAGCCAAATTAAGATCTGTAGCTGCTGATCAAGCATTGCTTGTTGCGGGGCAGTGCTGAGGGAAACCTAGATGAATGGGGATGCTTTTCAGTTTGATTGGCAGTTTGTCACTTGTTTTTTTCACTGAGGACAGGATTGAGAGGGATATTTAGACTGAAATACATCACCTGTGTTGCAAGAAGTAGCTCTTTGAATAGCTTAACCTCATCTTGTGCAGCTTACTTCAGATTTCTTTTTGCCTTACTTGCTTTCTGTTGGTGTCCCGTGCTGTTCAGCAACATTTTTTGTGTAGCTTTTTGACACTTGAAAAGCTAAAAATAGCAAACATAAAGCATCCTATGACAAGGGAGCAAGGTTTTTACAAGGGTTATTGCTTAAATACCTATGGTGCATTTGATGCATAAAGTTGCTGAATATGCATTGATAATCTGATTTCCAGAACTCCTTTTGTGTTGATATAGGTCATTTTGTCCCCTCTCTATGCAGAGCAGAACCAATTGGTATGTCCATCAGAGCCTTTGAACAGACAAGGAATTGTTTATCACTCAGGAAGTACATTTCTTATAAACCTTCTATTATCTTCTGTCTGCTCACAGCCTGTAGCAAGAATCTGTCTCTCTTGCTGCAGGTTGCTCTAGCTCAGTCCGAAGGCAGGCTTTAGGTTACTGCAGCCATAGATGCAGATGTAAAACTGAAAAGGAATGTATTAAGAATGAAGCTGTAAAGATACCTCTGCTTTGTCCACCATTACTACTTTGTAACTCAGTGTAGACAGAACTTCAGTGTTTAGAGGGCCCGTAAAAGGGAAGAGGCATTTTGGGAAAGGTGGCTTGCAGAATTCAAGAGAGATGGGGCTTTCTGAAGAAATTAGTGTGATTGTTTAAATGACAGTAATTGGTGTACTGCTGTGTGTCTTCTTCCCCTCTGTGATTCCACTGCGAACAAAGTGGCCAGCTTCTCAGGGTCTTGGTTTGGGCTCGGACAGAGTTTTCTTCGTAGTAGCTAGTATAGTGCTGTGTTCTGCATTTAGAATGAAAGTAATGTTGATAACACACTGATGTTTTAGTTGTCACTGAGCAGTGCTTACACTAAGGCATGGCCTTCTCAGCTTCTTGTGCCCTGCCAGCAAGTAAGTTGGGGATGCACAAGCTGTTGGGAGGGGAAACAGCCAGGACTCCAACAGGCCAAAGGAGTATTCCATACCATATGATGTCATGCTGAACAATAAAACTGAAGGGATCTGCCTAGCAGGGTGTCGGTCTGCTTCTCAGGAACTAGTTGGGCATCAGTCAGTGGGTGGTGAGCAATTAATTGCATTCTCAATCACTTGTTCTGTATATTTTTTTCTCATTGTTATTATTCTTTTCTCTTCCTTGTCCATTCTATTAAACTGTCTTTAACTCAACCCGTGTGTTTTACCTTTTTTGCAATTCTCTCCCCCATCCCATTAGGAGGTGAGTGAGCAAGTGGCTGTGTGGTGTTTAGCTGCCTGCCAGGTTAAACCACAGCACCCAGCTTGCAACTCAAAAGGTCTCTGATGCACTTTTGCATGTTTCTAATGTCACTTGGAGCAATTGATTTGCCCCTGTCCATGTGCAGCAATGAAATTGCTCTGAATGACACAGAGCAGATTGGAGAGTCAGTTTAGCTGCATAAATATGGCATTTACAGAAGTTTATTTGTCCAGCTCATTGGGCCCTACCAAGTGTGTACTTCATCTAAGCAACAACAGAAATTTATTATGTTCAGTTGGTCACTGAAATGCTCCAGTGCACCTTGTTGCAAGGGAAGGTCAGAACAAGATAGCAAAGGCAGGAGTGTCAATGTACATTTAATACTTCACTGTTTCTCAGGATGTGAAAGTCCCACAATTCCCTGATGAGCTGAGACAGGGTGCTTTGTTGTTCTTTTTGTGGGGAGATACTTGTATCTCATATGCGTAGGTTGCTTTGGCTTCTATTTACTTCCAGACTTACGGGGAGGTGGTTGTAGAGAGAAAATATTTTTCAGTAGCTGGTTTTAAATTATGATGAAGGCAGGCTTGTTAATTCAAATTGTTTTTGTGTATGAGCAGAAGAATTTGTTGTGGTGATTGTACAGGATACCTTCTCTGGAAAACTTGTCATTTCTGCCAACTATTGGAGTAATTTCTAGGCAGCGTTTTCAAAAACCCAGTTTCTAATTTCATGGCCTAAAATGCTTACTTCTGTTTTCATCTTAAAGATACCCATGTTGATGATTTGCAGGTTGGAAAAGAAAAGAGACATCAATGCTAACACTTTGACCCCATGTTGTTACTGTTCAGGGAAGAGCTGATGAAGGATGGGATATGTGGGTTCCTCTTGATAGACTGCTCTGCTTTTCGTTTTACTACACGGAGAGAATAGGACACCTTCTTTCCTATTGAGATTAGGTGAGACGCTGTCATCTGAGGCACCTCTGGTTCTAAAATCTCCCTTTTGAGTGAATGATGCTGAAAGGCTGCTGATGTTCATTGTATCCCCCCTTGCTGCTGCTCAGCTTTTGCCTTGGAGTTGTAACATGGACTGCCACAGACTGCCAATCATTTCTTCATTAATCTGCCAAAACCTAATTCACTATTCACGTGAGTTCTTTCATTGTTCAAGTAACATTCATCAGTTCCCTGTCAATATATGGTAGTTAGTTATATAGTAAATTTGTTAAGCAGTGGCTAAGCCCCCACACTGACAAAACAGTGTACAATTGTACAAGAATGCTTGTCTGTCAGACTTCCAGGCAAGCAATCCTAAGAGTCCATAGGATTTAACTTTTGATCCTGAGGAAAATGTATGTGTGAGATAGCACCTTCTGGCAAAAGTGGTTAGCATAGATTAAACCACAATTTTCTGCAGCAACAGAAAGTAAAGTGAGAAGGCTTTACATATATAGGAATTCATAGACTTGAGTGTTTAGCTGTGGTCGAAATCCAACTCTGCACTAAGGGTGTACAAGAGTCAGTCCTGTGAAAGGGCATTTTCTTTTCCTGCAGAGATGTGGGCTATGGGAGAGACATGGCTCTGCACCACCTGTCCAGAAGCTGCAGATGGGTTTGACCTCTTCAGCAGTAGAGGGCTTTTACCAAGTTTTTGTGCTGTTCCTCATCGTTTCTTATAATATGAGCCAATGGACAGAAACATGTCCTTCTGATCAAGAGCGTGGTCCCGCTAGCAAGATTTTCATTGCTTCAGGTACAGATATAACCCCCAAACTGCATTAGGCAGATGGAGCTCAGGATGCTTCCACAGCAGTCTGTGTGAAGTGGCTGAAGAGGTGAGTGACAGCCTGCACACCTTGGAGGGATCACTTGCAGGTTATTGCCAGGTTAGACCTAGTTTTGAAAGTCCTGCAGGATTTGTCCCAGTGAAGGAGAGATGAAGCAGCTTCTCACTTCTTCATGGTCTTCTACATTGTACAGTGTGAATCTACTACGTAGTATAACAAAACTGCCCTGATAAATCCTACTGAGAGGAGGGAGAAGGCACAAGGATGCTTCCAAACTACGAGCTCTTCTGCATACAACTGCTTCCCTGCTGCTTCTCTGCACGAGCATGCATTCCCCTGGAAAGGCTGAAACTCAGCTGTGCATCAATAACTACATCTCAAAGACAGAGCACTTTATTTAGAGATGGTGGAGATTGCCTAGAGGAGATTGTTAGTTCCATTTGGTCTTCTAAGAAATGTAGGGCTAATGAGGGAGGAGGTGTTGATGTGGGGACTGCCTTGCAGTAAAGAACTTCTTGACCCATAGTGATTTTAAACATTGAGACAAGGTGCCAAACATTTTTCCCAAAGGGCTGATTTCAGTGTATTTCTAGCTGCTTTGTTCTGGGCCTGCTGGCATTTGGCCTTGTCACCAATATGTGATGGATGAAATAACAGGAGTAAAGCTGTGCATCACTGTCTTTGAAGTGAGTATATCTTGATATTTCAGAGCTTGAAGAAAGGTTATTATATGGTGGCAAGACACCTAGAAGATTAGGGGTAAAGATTTCTGTATGACTAAGCCAGTGATATCAGTTGTAAGTGAAACTGGGAATAAATTTATTAGTTTAATACTTCAGACGAGGCAATTAGAAAGGTGATGAATTCTTTAATATCCACATCGAGAGAGTGAAACTATTCATTCACATTTACCCATCAGAGCAGACAGAAGGAAGTAACACAGGAAGTTGCCTGAAGTTGCCTTGCAAGTTGAAATTTCCCCTTCTGAGTGCCATTGAAAAGTATTTTGACAGTATTTATTGATAGACCTGGACTGCTGAACCATAGTCCAGGTCTATCAGTTATGAAAAGCAAAAATATAATTATATTTTTCTGTGATATCTTTTGATTATTAGCACGCTTACTTACGTTTCATAGCTGGAGCAGATGAAAAGTTTCCAGGCAGAGTATTGGTCTCAGTGCAGCAGCTGAACTTGGCAATCTTAATATTCTCTGAAGAGCTGCATGGAAAAAGCTTAGACTATAAATGTAGCAGTAGCCTTTAGTAAAAAACACGTTACTCTTATGGAGTAAAAGATCTAGTATCATCCTCTTTTTCGTGAAGCTTCTGTCTAAGAATGAGGTTGAGGTGGCTCAAACAAGGGTAATTAGCAGAAGCACCAGGGGGGCATATGCTCTTTGTTTTGTATTAACTCTGACATGGCAGTTTCAGATATTCAGGTTCTAGTTTATAGCAGAACCATGTGTCTTTACGCAATGAGATTTAAAAATGGTAAAATAGCCTCCTTGGGAAGCTTTATGGGATTTTTTTTGTCTTTTGCAAGGTTACAGCCAGTGTGAGTTTATATAAGCTTTACTTATATTATCATTGGCTTGATATGTTTAGATTAATTTATGGTATCAAGAGAGATGGGGCAGTGAGTGGGAGAGGTAAGAACGAAGAGAGAAATGTTAATTCATGCTATTGAGCTATGTTGTTTAAAATAACTGAAAATTGCTATTAAATAAATGAAACATAAATGTGGAAAATCAACCTTTACACCATGCTCTTGCTCACAAATGGTGCAAGCAATCACACAAGATGGTCCCAGTGGGATTATCAGGTTGTCCATATGTTACTCATAACATCTGTATCTGTCAGGAAGCAAAAAGTTTTAATTAATCCAACTAGATCAGCAGATATATCTGGCTAGCTCATGACACAGCACAGCTTTATAGCATATTGTGCTAGAGGGATAAACAAATCTTTGACAAAAGATAACCCCCAAGATATTATACCACTTGCGTGGAAGGAGCTAGGGATATTGTTTGTGTTTTTCTGTTCTGACATTTCAGAAAGCCAAATGAGTGATCTAGACCTGTTTCTGCACAGAGATCCTAGTAAATCTGCAGGGCTTAATTTTGTACACTCATGAGATACCTGTGTGTAGTTGGTATTGAAAAGGGAGAGTTACTCAAGTAAGTCAGGCCAGTTACCTGGGGAGCTCCTGCCTGATTTCAGTGGAGCTGTGCTCCTCTGGGGGCACTGCTTTTCAGTGGGTGAAACAGGTACTTTCTGTTAAATCTGTTTAATATTGGCCTAGCTTTACTTGCATACAAGTGCTATGGAAAGTTGTTAGGATGGGCAGTGAAGAGAGAAGTTGTGTTAGGGAGTGTCCTACTGTAGAAAATTGAATTATACTGTGCCTTAAAATATTATTTTTTCCAGGTCATTGAAGAGATCTTCTTGCCTAAATTTTATTAGGTTGAATTTCAGAACTGAAAAACTATGTGACATTGTTGCACATCCAGAGAGGCTGATAGAGTTGGGTCGGGGGTTTTTTATTATTGTTTTTGTAGAAGAAATAAAAAGTTGGAATCTCTGGGATGTTTCATTATTGCACTACTGCCTGTGGTACTGTAACACGTTTGGTGCTACTTGAGAGATACCAGGTAATTGTATAAAAGATGACAGATATTAGTTCTTGGTTTGTCATTGCTTCATTTTTGTAGGTCTGAAGTAGTACAAGGTTCATGTTCATCTTGAAAATACTGAGAGCACTGAGGTCTGAGCTTGCACGTCTGTTGTCTTCATTCATTTTTCCTGCATCTTCTCCTGCAAGAACCTTAATAGAAATCAGATTTTTTTTTTCTGCTGATGAAAGTGTACCCTGTGTTAGAGTATGAGTGCAGGTGCCTTCTTGAGGAGCTTTACCCATTTCCCTTCAGTTTGGAGGAAGGACAAGATAGCATCCAAAATGGAATCACTCCCTGGGTATTTGCTGTGCATCCCAGCCAGTCAAATGAAAAAAAACCCCAACAAATCCAGTTGTGCTTCAGTAAGAACATTTTAGTCATGAAGGATCAAAACTTATTTTTTTCCAGTGGCCAGCCGCCAGGGTGGATTTGTCAAAATGAGTTCATGGCAAATTAATCTGATTTCTTTCTTTGGCAAAATAACTGCCTAGTGAACAAGGGGAATTTAGTAGATATAATATAATTGAACATATTAAAAGTCTGACTCTTGTCTGCATAGTGGTCTCATAGAAAAGAGGTGAAAGATGATCTCAACACAGTCATAATAAAGTTGGTGATAACTGATCTAAAAAATCTCTCTCAAAAAGTAATCTAGGGCGTCACTGTCCATGTGGAGGGAGTTGCCAGGAAAGTCTTTTCAGTATGTGCGATTTTATTCAACACTTTCATTAGCATAGCTGAGTGACAGAATAGAGAGAACATCAGAAGAGTTACCAGAAGGGTTGCAAGTGGTTTAGTGAACACATCAGAATCCATACTGATTCGGATAAATTGGAAAGGTGGCCTGAAATCAGCAAGGTGAATGGCAATAAAGGCAACTGCAATGAAGCATGTGTAAGGAGGGCAAATCAAATGTAAAAGTGCAGTGTAGGGAATAACTGGCTAGCTGCTGTGAGGCTGGAGAGGATCTTGGAAAAGAGACTGGGAAAGTGGTAGGCAACTGCAGACAGAATGTAACAAAACACTAGACTAAAATCTATAAATCTCACTCTAGGAAGTATTAGGAGCAGTATCAGAGGCAGCCCAAAGAAGGCATTTATTCTGCTGGTGGGACATCTTTTTTGGATATTTTATAGAGGGCTTTAAGAAAGCTGTAGACTAGCTGTAGAGAGAGGTCAATAAAATTCTGTTATGAGACAGGATCTCAGGGGAACAGTTGAAGGAACTGATTTTAGTTTAGACTGATGGAAGCTGAAGGGGAACATGAAGATTGACTTCTAACAGGGAAAGAGTATGTTTGAATGAGGAAAAACATTGGTCCTCTTAAGTTTTTCAAAGGGCTGTCAGGTCAGTTAGAAGGAGATGAAAGACTAATGTTAGAAACAAGGGTTTCCACCAAAACTTTTCACCTGTAGTATGATTCAAACTATGGGCAAAGCCATTAACAGATTTGGTAGACTCCATTTCATCAATGAGTATCTGTCAGGCTTGCTCCTGCCTCAATATGCCTCAGCATATTGGACCAGGCAATCCCTTGAAGTCCCTCCCAGCCTTGCATCTCTCCCTGATTGCTGACAAAATAATATACAGCTGAAAACCTCTGTTACATGCTAAGCAAGGTAAACCTAGCAAAGCTCACTTTCTCTAGTTTTTTGACCATCCTTTAATATTTAGTGATGTTTGATGGTCCATAATGTGGCCGCTGCATGTTTGCATTGCATATTCATCCTGTATCGCCTCCCTGTTTGAACTGTAAAATATGCATTCACATGCTGGGGTACACTTATCACGCGGAATTTCTGCTCCTTGTGGAAATGCTGTTGTCATCCAAATTGTGCAAGGTATTGAGAAATGAACGCGGGTGTCCAACACTAAGACAAAGCTTCACTGGGATTTTTTTCTCAAGTACACAGGTTGCATGGTAGCATTCATATTCTTTAACGGATTTGGAAGGCATTGTTTGGAGCTGACAAATCTTGATCCAGTTATTTATGGAAGAAGAACCTGTTCTCACTGTGGGTCTGAATCAACTCCATCTGCAGGAAACAGGAGAAGTAATTTCAGAAGAGGAGTTTAATGGTTTTTTTGCTTTAAAAGTTTTTCTTGCTGAAATACAACTCTCAGCCAAACACTCTTCAGTGTTTTCATCAGGACTTTTTCATTAACAAAAAAAAATAAACTAAAGAAAAATTAAATATTAATTTTAGTTTGGAAATTTTATTTTCCTCTCTTTTTTCCTGAGTTTATTCCTTTATTTTTTTATTTTTTTTTTTTTTTTAATTCCAAATCTTTTGGTGTTACCCACTGGAAAAATGGTGGAAGTATGAAAGTAGAATCTTCCTTAAAGAGTGAGAAAAAAGAGAAAGAGATTTGGGAGCAGTTTTCTCATTTTCAACAATTTTTCTCTTTTTCCAGGGGAAGCTAAGCAATCAGGTAAGAGAATGAGACCAGTAGATAAAAATGTTGACAGATTAATAAGCTTTTATCTTATTTTGTCTATAGTTTTGTTTCATAACAACATGAGGGAATTTCTAACAGAGTAGAACATTTAATTTCTTCTAAAGTATGTCATGAAAATGAAAGCATATTTCAAAGCTCTATTGTGAAGTATAATCAGAATTGAAATGGGATAAAGTTGATGGAAAAGGGGTTAAAAATCTCTGTCATTTCTACATGGTGATGTGACAATTAGAGGTGGCTTGGGGGTGGAATTCCTCTGCAGGAAAAAGTCCATCTCTATGGAAATGGCATGGTATCAGCTTTTTCTCAGTGGAAGATGTTTAGGTTTTGAGGTAAAAGCCCCTTCAACCCAGATCTTTCCTGAAGTAGCAGTGATATCCATGTCCTTTCAAAGTTTTTATTTGTGTCTGCACATGCTGCAGTAATGGTAGCAGCTCAGGAAAAATTATCATTCTAAAAATATATTTGCAAGGTTAAACAGCTGAAGTCATCATCGATTGTCCTGCAGGCAAACCTTACCTGCCTTTGGATGGGGTGCTGCATCCTAAATCTCATCTCTCTTGCCTCACATGTGATTGAGAGATGTTAGATTAAACTCTAGAATGGCAGAGCAAGGTGTGATAAATTCCTAGCTATTTTTTAATAACATTTAATTGGGTCCTTCGGTCCTTCCTGAACCTAAGACCTTAAGTATGTGGTGTTTTTTAAGCCCTTGAATAGTCTGACTGACCTCATTGTTGCTTAATGACAGCTTACCTTCTAAGTGTTTTTCTGGCCACAAGCCATAATAAAACAAATATTTCTGATTTGTAAGGTTTATGGGTGGATCTTCCAAATACGGTTGAGAGAATTAGGAGGGTAAGTCCCGTTTGATGGTCGCTGTCACTAGGACTCATGCCTAAAATTCATGTAGGCATACTGTAAAACTTAACCATCCATTTCAGTGAGGTCCCATGTATGGAAATTGACTTTTATTTCAATTTTTCACATGATATATTTGAGTGATCACCTTCTTAATAAAGACATGGGAGCAAACTCCTATTCCATTATATGGTGAAAAGAGTAGCTTCATTTTCCATTATTCATCCTAGAGCGAAAACATTCTAAAGCATGAAATCTGATGGATGCTTCCACTCCATTATTTTTGAATAGGAAATGAAGGCATAAGGAAGGTTACCACTGTGCCTCATTAATGCAGACATTTCCTGCTGAAATTAATAGTCCAACTATGTAAAGGAAACGTAACTTTCTAGTTAGTCAAACACAATCTTGCTACATTAGCACTTACAAAAAAAAAAGCGAAAAAAAGAATGTCAGTAAGGTAAAAAAGAAGTTCAGAAAAAAAGCGGCTGGGGATGAAAATTGGTCATGCAAGATGGAGCTTGTAATCATATCTCCTTGTCTGAAGAGGAATGAAGTGAGGGAGGAGTAAAAGGGAAACAGTTGTGAGAAGCCTACAACTCCTGTGGCATGGTCACAGCCCTTGGAGGTACATGGCCAACCTTCCCTTTCCCCATGCACAAGGTAATTTTAGCAGAGAGGTCGGTATAGTGACGTGCAAGACCTGTGTGCATGTGCTTGAGTATGAATGACAGTGTGTTGAGCCTTGTCACGTATGTTTCAGTTGCAGCAGAGGCTTGAAGGCTGGTCCTGCTAAGAAGCAAAATACAAGTGACACTGCTGGTGTCTCCTGGGACCTTATGGGAGCTGCTGTGGTTGATTCCCTTTTTTATTCCTTGGGTAGGAGTAGGCAGGGGCTCATAGTTGCACCATTTTGGGGAGTTACTGATTAGCACTGGCTGTGAAATGGGATTTAAAATAGCGAAATAAGAGAGGTTTATCTGAAGCACTAATTTTCATTTCAGAAAGATAAATCTTCATTGCCTGAACTTCCTTACTATTTCTCAGGGATCATAACAGATGCATGTTATTTTTTGTTGCATTGATGGGCTTTGGAGCAGGAGTACAATTTTGGGATGTTAGTGACTTTGTGGATCCTACAGCCTGCTTTGGCAATTTTTCTTTATTCCAAGCTTCAGAGTAGGACCTAGCACTGCAGTTGTTTTGCATATTCTACCAACTGCTAATGGAGCAATCCAGGGATGCACAAGCTTAAATCAATTTTCTGTGTAGCCTGTTAAAAAAACTCCAAACAAACCAACCCAGGAATGTCAGAAAATATTAATGAATTAAATCCTAAAGTGCTTTGCTAAATGGAAGACTAATGATAAATACTGGGGCCCTCCCAAGTAAACTACTCTAGCTATGTTTAGAACAATTGAGATTAAAACTCCCCTGCATTACAGCAGAATAGTGAGAAAATTATCCATATGGTTTAAACATGGGTGTGTTTTTGTTTAAATGCTTCTATAATCACCACAAGCCATTAAATACTTCTAAATGTCTGCTATGTTATAAGGGGTGATTGGAGGCTTTGGAAGGATTTTAATGGAAACTGCATCAGTATTGAACACCCACATGAACACACAGAAGAGGAGGGAAAGAAAGCCGAGCTGAACGGATATGAGCTAGCCTAATTACTCAAATTGTTGTTGGTTTTACAGTCTCTTATTGATATATAAACATGCTGCTGAAGAATTAGTAATCTAAAACATTGCAGTTCATTAGAGTTTTTAGTGATGCTCTAATAGCCATGCTCCATCTGGATGACAATAATAAATAATGGACTGTAGAGAAGTTACGCACCTCACCTTATAATCCATTTTCAGCCAGCTGAGAAAGCAACAAAGAAGATGATTGCTGAAATATATCACTTGGTGTTTATAAATCAAAGGGAACAGACTCCTCTGTTCTTTATCACTATACCAGATATTTATTCCTTTCTTCTTTGCATGCTGTACAAATATATCTAACCAAACTTATACTTTGGATAAAGGCATGTCATCATGTCAATATGACACAGACATTGGTGCAGTGGCATAACATTTTTAATGCGGTTTATGTTGCTATAATAAGAATGTCAGAATGAATGAGACTTTCTCGTAAGTTTATTGTCTTTCAGGTTATAGTTGTAGCAGCAAAGTGCCTTTACACATAATGGCAGGTTGCTAGCTAATGTGTTTTCATGTGTACATGAAAAGGAGTAGTAGTCAGTTGTGGTCTCTTAATCAGTAGCATTTAACAGAGAGAGGAACAAGAGCTTTTGGGTAGAGATGTCTAAAGGTTAAGGTGCTCATCTAGTTTCATTTCCACATCTGGCATTTAGTAGAATCATAAACGTTCACATTTGTTGAATTCTGTGGTTCTTTCTTCCTCTCCAAACCCATGCATGATGTATTGATTTAAGTGTTCAGTGTTTAGGGGAAGGAACTCCCCATGTTCTTGTACAGTGCTTACCAAACCACTGTCCAAGTTAGAGGGAGCCAACAAAACCAGATAAAAGCATTCCAGGAATCACAAAAAAGGGAGTCTGACTGCAGTGGATTAATCTGAATTTCTGTAGTTGACTCCACATTCCTGGTTCAGACTTTGGGTTAAATTCAAGGGGCGCAGGAGATATTTAATTTTTACTAATATCCAATAATTTGCTTGAAAAATGTCATAATAGAAGATAAAGTTAATTTTTGACAAATCCTTTTTATTATGTTTTGATCCTATTACTTGATTTTACTACCCAGTATAAAACAACAGACTTTACTGAATTCTGTTTAGGTAGTTTGGATATCTCATGTATCAGATTGAGATGTTTTGACAATTATCCCATTGTTATCCTCAGGGAGCCTAGCCTCACATGCTGTTTTTTTCTTGAAATGGTTTCTGTGAAGATGTTTTTTTTTCCCCCTAATCTTTCCCTCCAAAATTGCTGACATGGCACAATCCAGCATGCAGCTAGGTAGTTATGTCCAGCTGTAACTGGAATAAGGCCATCTATGTTGTCCCAGGGTAAATCCTGACATAGTTTTTCTGCTTATTTCTGTCCAACCAGAATGCTACACTTGTTGTTTTGACAACAGGTGGAGATCTATAGGATCCATAGGCTCAACTATAGGATCCATAGGCTCAACTATGCAATGATATTTCTTTCTGATACTAATTTCAGCTCACTTTTTGTGACAAGATAAAATGTGGAGTGTGTTAACCTGGGGGGCTGATTTATGTGGCATCTTCTGATTAAATCAGGGAGAATCTTCAGCTCTTCTCTTTCTTACATTGCTTTTCTTTTCTTTTTCCTTTTTTTAATAAAAACAAGCTGGCATTAGTCAGAGTGTACTTATGGTGTTGAGATGTGAAAGTGCGTACCTATCAATGCAGTGTGGCATTTTGTAGCTATTAGTATCATGTATTTGTATAAGCAGAAAGTGAATCCGCTGTTGTGCATCATAGCAGAATATGGAATTGTAAGAAAGTTTTGTTTGGGTTTTTTTCTTGTTTTGCTATGAAATTATCACGCCATCCCATAACGTTACAGAAATAGCATGTGAAATAACTGCTGCTAATTAAATCTTCCTGATTTCAAACCATTTCTGAATCTAATTAGGCTAAATACGTAGCTAAGTATTGTATGGGATAGTTAATGAAAATATTTGCAAGCATGGATCATGATGAAATTAGAAAAGGTTGAAATTAGTTGTGGTCAGGATTTTTCCTTCCTCTTTTCCAACCTTCAGTGTATAAATGAACTGGGACATGAGGGCTGGCGGTGAGGTTTGTTCCCTGTGTTTCTTTGTGCTACTAGAGGGGAGATTTTCTGCTGTCATCTGAAGCATTTATCACAGCAATGGGCATAAGTATTTCTTTGGGAGGCTAGTGCTCTGTGTTCTTTATGCAGGATAAATAAGTTGGGTTTCTTTTTTCCCCCCCAGAATTATGTTGTCAAAGTCTTTTAAGTACACAATATTTGAGACATTGAAAATGTATTTTAAAAGCACTGTGGGCCTGTTTCATAGCAGTTATTCTGTTTGTTTTGGCTTTAATCTTGCCCATTCTTCACCTGAAGATTTGATGCACACTTTTCCTACAAAAAGCACAGACTCCCACCTTTTCATTATTAGTAACTACGCAGCACTTTGTGGAGAGTGCAGCAAACTTACTTCAAAAAGCAAGGTGTCCCACTTGACAAATCTCTAAGGATTAGGAAATATAAGAAGTACCAAATAGCTGTGCTAAATTCTCTGTGGATGAGGATTCAGCTTGCGTCTTACTTCCAGTGGCTGCATGCACAGGGCTCATTTCTGTACTATTTGTGTTGATCCCGGAGATTTCAACTCTGCAAAGGATGCGCAAAACCATGGGCCGAGATGGTCCAAAGGAAAGAATGTCAGGCAACTGCTGTTTTCATCATCCAGACCTTACAGAGGAAAATGACATACATTTTGGAGTGTCAGTTGTAATCCGGATTCATGTTAAAACTAGGGTGAAACTGGAATGGTTGTTCTGTGTAAGGGGCTTGTTTGCCATGGAAATGTCTTCATGGAAAGAACAGTACACTCTTTTGGTTTAGATAATGGAAAATCTCTATAAGTGAAAGGACCAATGTAGTCAGATTGAAATGTTGTACCTGGAGCTTTTATTCTGTCTGTTCCTTTATTGGCCTGAAAAATATGACAGTGGGGAAAAAAGAAAGAGGAACAGAATCCTATGCTTGGGGCATGCAGGAGGGAAATTTCAAGGCACTTTCTCCTCATTTTTGATAAGTTTATTCCTTGACTTTGTGGTTCTAATTCCATTACAAATTTTATTCTGTGACCTGGTGTTTTAGTTCCTTCGCTAATTCCACTCCGTGTTGAGTGGGGTTTTGTGTAAGCACATCTTTGAATCTGGCACTGTGACACCTTAGCTTGTTTCTTGTTAAAGACTGAAATGGTGGGAACAGAATTAGAAGAGGCTTTTATGCACATACCCAAATATATTCCAAGGGAGATCCAACTATTTCTGGTCCCAGAGACTCTTGTGGGACAGTTAGGGCAGGAACTGTAGGCAAGCAGTTGCAAGTTACTTTAACAAGGATATCATTGTTATAGATGCACATTAAACTACTCTTAACATGAGTCTTATGAACTTTCTTATTGTATTATTGCAATGATGTCCTCTGGGAGGATTTGAGTTAGAAAGATTTGCAAATGAATTAGATGATCATGCTTAGAAAGTGAGAGGGAGGTTTGGGTTTCAGTGTGCTGTGCCTGTATTTGAATCCAGTGAAGAATAGATTTAGTGTCCAGTACATAGCAAAGGCCAAGAATCGGCAGATGAAAGACTCTGCATCCTGTAATTTTTCTACTTTCAAGCTTCTCAGTTTCCCACAGTGCATCAATTTTTAAACTGAGACTTTAATCTGCAACATTTTAGCCTCCTCTGTGAAGGGACTTTTTTTTTCTTTACTTTTTCCTTTTTGCCCACTATGTAAAACCATCTGCTGTTTACATTATGTTACCTCGAGTGCCCAGTCCCTTTCTTTACGCTTGTTTCCTTCTGTCTGTCACACTACAGAAATTACCATGTTATTTGGAAAGTTTGTTGGGAAGATTTTTGTTTTCAGCTATGGTGAGCCCTTTTGCTGGCAGCCACAGTATAAGGCGCGTAGGTACTATTATGTTCTTGTGTACTTGATATTAAGACTTGATTTATCAAGGGCAGAGTGGAGTGCAGTCAGCTGGGAGTGGTACCGAGCACCCACAATAGCAGTCTTGCAGGGATGTGCTGTTGTGCAGCTGTGGTTTAGAGATGGTTTTCAGTATTGCCTTGACCTCAGGCATTGCAGGACCTTTTTTTCTGGACCCTTTAGCAATATGGTTTGTGTTTCACTTTCTTGATGAGATGTAGAGGGAAAAGGTTACTCTGAGTAAATATGGGATTTGATACTCAACTACTGCTTACAAACAGGAAGGCATTTTTCAAACGCTGATTTCTTTTTTACTCTCTAGTGGGAAATACATAGATTATTGCTTTACAGCTTTTCAGTTTGCTTATTCCAGCTTTTGATCAGGTATAGAGCTACATGGTAAAAATGCTGACAAAACATTCTTCAGGAGTAACATTGTTCCTGAGTACCTTCTCCTTTCCATTGGAGTAACTCTGTTCCTTAGAAGCTAACTCACCTCCCCTGGGTATAAATTCATCAATGGAAATTGTCATTACCTTTATTATTTAAAGAACACTGTTTAATTAAAAAGAAGATTGTCTGCTATGCCTCTGCCTCTCCTTTTTTAAATTTCTTCCCCTTTATTTAAAAATTCAATGTCAACTCTGTATCCACTCAACAGCTTCAGCAATTTAAATAGTAAATATGTGACAGTACATTGCATTTCAAGCATGAAACAGCTGTAATGCAAAAAAACCTTGGAAAAGCTAGCCTCCCCCTCATTTCAGTGTCAGTATTAGCTGTGTTTAATTTGTTAAATGCAAAAGCAGCCATGGTATCAAAGATAACAGAAGTCTAGACCTGATGTCAGAGGTCTTGTCTTCTGGTAATATTGTCCATGTGTTTCTGATGGTACTGCAAGTGCTGTGAGTTCCAGAATGAAGCCCCATGCTCATTTATGCTCAGCTGGGCCATAACCAAGGCTTGGCAAAGTTGCACCATGTGGGTGCTCAATTTGTTTGGCAGTTTTGAAATAGGAGTTTTATTTGAAGACAGAAAATAATACTCATTTTTACGTTACAAGTGTGAGTAAACATGGATAGCTGAACTGGATACACAGGGTCTTCTCCAAGCGTTTGCTCTGAATGGTGAGTACCAGAGTTTACAAAAAAACTATATGAAAATATACTGTACCAGCTACCATGAAGAAAATTAACTCTATCCCAGACAAAACCAGGACTGTACTCCACCACAACAAACCTTCAAAGCAGGGGCTGAAGCTACAAACTTCCCTATAAATTCTTGGTACTGTTTACCTGCTTTCAAGATGGGAGCGTGGGATAGGGATATGGAAGTGGACAACTAAGTTGGCTGTTGTCTAGCGAGTTTCTTGTTGACCACAGTGGGGGTAGAAATGTTGGAAATCCCATGAACAAAAACTTACAGGGCAGGGTGGCTACTAGGATCTGCTGTCCATCTGAGATCCACTACCACAAATCCTGTCCGAGTCAGAAGTTATTCTTTAAAAGGAATCAAAAGAGATCATCATGGCAGAGTCACTGCCCTCACCTAAATATTTGAGGAGAAGGTGGTCATCAGAATGTTTCCCTAAGACCTGGGCAACTGTCTTTGGTCTTGGGTATGAATTCCACTTCTTTCATCTTCTAGCGATCCCAGGTTACTTTTCTGACATTATTGTACCTTGCCCTGGGCTCTTGCCGTTTCTCTCCCAGATGAATTAACTCATCTCCTATGACTAAACCTCACTATTCTTGTCTCTTTCTCACATCCTCCTTGTTTCAGTAACTCCATTGTTTCCAGATGCCTCTGCCTGGTCCATCCGATATCCTTGCCAAGGCTATTTGTCTCTGCAGAAAAGCAGCATTGAAGGTGACTTGGGTACATTTAGATTAAAAAGAGAAGCAGCTGATGATTCTGAGTAATTCCAGGGGTAGTCCTCATTGCAACACAATGATGCAGGCACTGAATTTGCTTAACCATTGTTTTCTACTTTTGCTTGTTTGGATCTGTTTCATGATGTCTGGAGAGCCTAACAATGGTCTTGTTTTCACTTTGGAAGGCACTCACCCAAGTTAAATTTTCCATTCTGAAAGTTTATGCTGAAATACTCTGGCATTATGGCAAGACTTTCATCTGCAGTACCCTGTCCTGCATTTTGTTCTCAAAAATTTCAGTGGCTTTGAGCTTTTAGTACAATTACATAATCACATTATGAGAAAAAGTACATTTTTAAATTGAATGCTGCTTCCAAAACTGGTATTTTAAAAGATGTCTCGGTTCTTGAAAAATCAAATTATCAAGATTGGTTTTTTTTGTGCAAATGATTGCTACTTTTGAGGGTTTTCTTTCAACTTTTGCAAAAACTGTTTAGAACATTAATGTGCAGTTGTAAAACATCTGAAAATGCTATGGCCATTTTAAACTTATAAAGAAGAAAGAAAATAAGAATATTTTATATTTAGAGAAGATACACTTTTTAGTGTAACTAATAGGCTTTTATTCTCTAACAGCTTTCACTGTATGTTTACTGCTATCTTTGGGAAAAGCAGCAGCTATAATACCCTTCTTGGGAAGAGATGCTGAAAGCAGGCAGCTGAAAACAGCCACAGTCAGGTGGTTATTTGGCATATGGAGAGAGAGGAGAAGGTTGCACCTGCATTTAATATCATGGTGCAGCTGACTTCTTGAGATCTTTTATCACTCATTATTTCATTTCTTTTCTCAGTCAAAAATAGTCCTAGGGTAACAAAGCATAGCAGGGCTTAAATGCTTAAATTCTTTTGCCTTTCCCTGTCATTCTGTCTTTGCTTCTGCTGGTGCTATAATCAATACACATCTCGCAAATACGTCTCTGAAGCTGCTTGAGGCAAAGGAATCGGTCTGCAGGTTTGCTGTCAGAACAGTGTTCATTCAGCACCTCCAATAATGCAGATAATGTGGAACAGTCTGGATTTAGACAGTTTTTGGTTTCTCAAAATAGATGGCAGCTTTTCTGTATTGATTTCAAATGGATCATGAAATGTGCATGTAATGAAGGTAAAAGGATTTGGAAACCTTTTTTTACCAACAACTTGAAAAATTACTGCTGCAAATGAAATGAGGACCTCAGTCCTTATTGCTTGTCTTTTTTCCACCTTTTCTTCCCTTTCTTTATTTTCTTAACAAAAGACTATTGAAAGGAACTTCTGTCACCTTTTAGGGAAAGACTGTTGCAATGATTGGAGCTTGATTCTTCTGATGCCATGTTTATGTTATATCTCTAGACCTTCTTTTGTCACTTTTCTCTGAAGAGAAGGCATTACACCTAATACTCTTTCTATACTACCCACAAATATAGAACCAGTTAATAATTATCTTTAGTTATGAAAATGAAGTGCTGGGTAACGTTCTTTTCCCTGGTTGCGAAGACATGATGAACAGCCTACAGAGCTTCTAGTTCATCAGCAACAGTATAGTATTCAGTCATGCTTTAGAACTACGCAGAGGACAAAGTCACTGCTTCTCTGTGGATGGGGGGTACTGCCCTTGGAATGGTTTTAGAAAAAAGGAATTTGAATGATTCAATTTCTAAATAGGTGAAACAGTGAGAAATAGACTTGCTTTTGAAAGACTGTGATATATATATATGTACGTTTAGCAGTTGATACTGAGAACTGCTATCCTTTATTTTTCTCTGAAGGAAGATGAAAGATATCACGTGGCAGACCGCTCATGCGAAATGTGTTCAATAGCCTTTCCCAGATGTCATCTCAGCCTATTTGAGGATTGTGTGATGAAAAAGGAGAGAGTTTTCTTCCTCCAGTAATTAAGGAAAATCAGGATACTACATGAGTAGTTACTTTCTAGCTGCTTCAAGTAATTTAATACTAGAATGTGCTACAACAGTAAATTTTCTGAACATCCTCGTGAGTTTAAATACAAAGATATTCAACATGACCCTTATAAGTCTGAATGCCCTGCATGCAAATACTGTTGGAGTACTGCAGAAATCCCTTACAAGCAAGTAGGTTGGAAAATTATTAAGCTAGTTAATTTTTTTGAGGGATAGTATTTCAGTAGAAGAAGCTAATTTGTGAAAGAGGAAGCATTTAATTACCTTTGCCAAAGCATTTTTAAAAAAACTTGTTAGCACTCTGTGTCCTCCTCCTTCTATTACTTGCTGATAAATTCCATATGGAACAAACTGATGTATGGTTTTCATCATTAAGCATACTTTGCTTTGAGTTTTTTATTCTTTAGTGTTACCTAGTGGATTATAAAATAGGGTAAAATTATTAAATGTGATTCTTATCACCATTATCTATCCCCCCAGTGTTTAAATGTAAAAATTATTCCCTCTTTCCAGTTTGGTCTTGAAATTATAGTTTCCTGCGAGAGAGAAAATCTGAGCCAAATCAATCTCTAAATGTATTTGAAGACAAAGGAGGTAAATATAAAACTTTGCTGGGAGAGAGGGAGGGGAGGGAAAGGAAAGGTCAAATTCTGAATTTCCAACTCTCCCTTTAAAAGACATGGTAAAATATCTCATTCCAGTAACAGCTGGAAATGGCACACTAAACCAGCCTGGGCTATCAGCTCATGAATGGGACCAAACCTACAGCTTCAGCAGTCAGAGAGTAAAAAATCCTGTAGCTAAATAAAACATATTTGTTCTGCATTTGTTGGCTCATTTTTCCAGTGCGTGTATGGTGTGCTGACTAATGTACGTCTTTGTATGTCTTTGACAACTTCCCTTTCCATCAAGGTGACTCTTTGTAGCCATGAAGCGTGATTTTCTGCAGCCTGTTGTCCTTAATATGCATCCTCGTGGTACCTGTTCACTGGGAAGGCCATAAGGGAACATGTTCTGCCATGTATGCTGCACACTGACTCTGCTCAGTGACATTCATTTCTTTGGTCTTGTCTCATTACGTAGGAGTTAATGACTCGATGTCTGTATAAGGCAGGAGGAGATTTGTGGGGTGGGCACAGGCTTGCTTAAATTGTATGTGTGTTGGTGGTGGGTTCCATGCAGGGTTGGAAGGATCATCCTTTATTCAGTCCCTCTCAGTGTGTGTTCTTTGAGCTACTTATGTTTGCTGATTATTTGCAGAAGATGGACCTTAAAATGGAGTGATATTTGTTTTGTGTAAATGAGATGGGAGATGGACAAACTCTTACTAATTGCAATCAGTAAACAGTAGCTTTTCAGAATTTTAATTTGTTGTTATTTTGGTTAGAGCACTCAGAAATGTCTTTCATAAATGAAAATAAATACCCTAGGTAAATAAATCAGTCCTTGAATCTGGCATTAATCTGCATGAAATAATAATTAAAAAAATGAAATTTAATAATAGCCTTATGCCTCTGAATTGTGAAACAGAGATAGCATCAAGGACTTCGGGGGCAATTTATCTGATATGTTAGTTAACATTTCATTAGCTTCTGCCACAATTCTCATCCCTGACTTGTGGCTAAATCATCATCAACTAAAAAAAAAGGCAGGTTTTACTCAGCAAGTTTGTTAATAATGTGAAAAATTTAAATAAATTAGAGCTTTCTTACCATAAAAAGCTTGGCTATTTCCAATCTGTATCAGTTCTTAGTATTAACTAGGTAGATTTGAAGAGCAGACCCGGAGCTCTAGTGGTGTGTGTAAATAAAAATAAACAGGTACAACCAGTGCTTTGTTTCACTAGAGACTTTCACAGGGAAATTACCCTATGAGGATTGTCATGCTGTGTATTTCAGGCTGCCTCATGTGCCAACTGTGGTCCTTTAAATTGTACATAATTGTCTGTCATACTGCAATATAAGCAGTGTGATCTCTGGCTGAAAGCAGTCCAAAACAGACTGTGGAGAATGAACCAGTAATACTGCTTGGTGTATATTTAGCATGCTTTGCGTCATTTCATGTTTTTAAAAGAATGTCCTGATTGGAAAGGTGTGGACCGTGAAGTAGGGGAGGTTGTGTAGCAATTGGGATGGAGGTTTGGGGTGACTTAGGGGTCAGGCAAGAGGAGCTGGGGTTACCAAACGTCGGTTGGGACTTCTAGCAGGGGATCGCAGCTCCTTACTATGTCCCTGCTCTTTGCAGGAGGTTGTCTCAATGTGCTCCTTTTTTAGCAATTGTAAAGCTCTTGGGGAGCCACAGGGCCTTTAAAACATCTCAAGCCAGTAGCACCTTTTCTGAAATTCACTGTCTCAAATTGTATTGCTTTTATTAGAAGGTTGCCTGAAACTTCAGGGTTAGGCTCCATCTTCTTAGATACCACCTTACTGTAAACTGCACCTTGTTTCCTCCATGTTTTTGAGAGCATACCACTTTTATTGATGTGAATGGTGAGGGGGCTTTACAAAACCATTCAGCTGTAACCCAGCTTGGTCCCAACAAAGTCACAGTCCTACATCTGCACAGCCTATTGAACCTCTACCTTTAGCAGCCACTCATTACTTTTTCAGGTAAGTGCCACCTTCCATGTTCCTCTTTTTGAGGAGGAGGAGGTGATTTATACATGGTCACAAAGATACTGGAAACTTCTTCGTGGGTGCCTTCAAAACATTAGGGAGGAAGTTGTCTATAAGGTTAATTGTTGCTGTTGTCTTGATTGCCTGTGCTTTGCTGTCTGGAATCTTGTAAAGAGTGTCTCTGCCTTGCAATGCCTCAACTCCTACGTTCTATCACAGGTGTTGATAAAGATATGGCATGAGTTAGGGCCAGCATTTGGTCAGTCATAGCTGTTTTGCCATGAGAAAAGCCCATCTTGCTCAACTAAACTGTGATAATGGTGGCACATGGAAGGTGATGGCAGATGCAGGACAGTGTATTCTCTGCCTCTATTTTGACTGAATTTGAGGGGAAACGTGCAGGTGAAGGGAGTATGCAAGTTGTCTGTGTCTTTGTTGTAGCAGCTGGGCTAACACCCTGAACACTCTTTTGGTGATACCATGTGTCCTGTATCTTAAATTGAAGCCAAGTTATGAGGACCATCACGTGGTGGCCGGGTCATAAAAACCAGGCAGAACCTCATCCTTTAAGCAGTACTGAGTCTTTGGTATTCCTACTAACTCTAGTAGGAGCCTTAAGAAGGCATAACATGATGAGTCTGTTAATTATGGGGGTGCTGGTCAACAGACAGCTGAATATGAGCCAGCAGTGTGCCCAGGAAGCCAAGAAGGCCAGTAGCATCCCTGTATCAGAAATAGTGTGGCCAGCAGGACTAGGGAAGTAATCATCTCCATGTACTTGGCACTGGCGATGCTGCACCTTGAATCCTGTGTTCAGTTCTGAGACCCTCACTGCAAGAAAGACATTGAGGTGCTGGAGCATATGCAAAGAAGAGCAGCAAAGCTGGTGAAGGGCCTGGAGCACAAGTCTTATGAGGAACGGCTGAGGGAACTGGGGTTGTTTAGCCTGGAGAAAAGGAAGCTCAGGAGAGGCCTTATGACTTGCTACCACTATGTGAAAGGAGGTTGTAGTGAGGTGGGGGTTGGTCTGTTCTCCGAAGTTTGAAGGGGTAGAACAAGCAGAAAGGGCCTCAAGTTGTGCCAGGGGAGGTTTAAATTGGATATGAAGATAAATGTCTTCACTGTAACGGTTGTCAAGCATTGGAATAGTGTTCCCAAGGAAGTGGTGGAGTCACCATCCCTGGAGATATTTAAAAGACATGTAGACATGGCACTTAAGGACATGGTTTAGTGGTGGACTTGGCAGTGCTGGGTTAAGGGTTGGACTCAATAATCCTAAAGGCCTTTTCCAACCTAAATGATTCTGTGGTTCAATAAAGCTGTTCAATCTTGGCTAGTGTTAGCAGAAGAAAATTTATGAAACAAAGACCCAAATCCCAACACTTTTAGCACTATTATTCCAAAGAAACTGGGCTGTAAGGATTACATCATAAACTGTTTTTTTATGGATGTGTGCTAACCTGGAGAGTTGATGAAAGCAAGATTATCTGTATGAATTCTTCAGAAAGATCCAGGGATGGAGAAATATGCAGTAATTTCTTCCAGCGTCATGGCAACCAACTCTACCCAGAGGAGGCATCTTATCAATTAGGTTAAATAATTAGGAACAACATTTAGTGAAATGAAGAAAAACAGCTTGGAGTGATGTCAGGTGGGAGGCAGCTAAACTTATAAACAAAATAAAAAATAAGCAATATGCTTCTGGAAGACTTCAGCAGAGGCTGAAAGGAGGCAAGGAGAGGAGGATGAAATTGAAAGAATGAATGAGATAGTGAAAGAAAATGTGGTAGAAACTTATTCGCATAATACAGAAAGTATTTAGTCAAACCCTTAATTTTGATGGAAACTGTATTTATAGTGAAAATTATGTATTTTGAAGAAAATGGTTAATATACACAAGGTTTTTATTTCCATTTTTTTTTATATCCCAACTAATATGTCCTTGTTTTCCTAATTATAAAAAAGTTCTCTCTTTCTCATTCTCTTACTATGCTTTTCATATTTTTTTGCACTAGAAAGAAGCTGGGGAAAACAAAATCTTTCCCTTTATCTTCTGCTGGAGAGGTTTTAAAAAATTCAGAGAAAATCTTACTTTGTTTTTAAAACACTTTTCACTTTGGTGGGGGAAAATGTAGAACATAGTAAAGAATTAAGACATCGAGTTTCTATTTTCACTTTAGAAGATATTCTGAAACTACAGATTCAGATTAGAAAATGCACAGGTGGCACTTTCTCTCATTTTTCTGCTAAGCTTCACCATACTCCACTGGGAAAAAAATGGCAAAATAATAAAATGGGGAATAATAATTTTTAAAACTATAAATGACTCAATTTTATGAAATACTTAATTCTGAATTTTCCAATGAAAAATAAAACGGGCAATTGAAGTAAATGACAGATATGTAACAAAATTGAATAATTTATCTTTCTTTGTAAAATGTATGTATAAATGTCAATTATAGACTGATTGTGATAGCTGTTATTATTTTAAATGAATAGATATGAAGAAAATTTAAATGCTTTCCCAAAGGGCTTTTTCCTTTGGGAAATTTCCCATACATATTCTCAAAGGAAAAGATACACATAAATGTTTATTACCACCCCTGAAACTTATTAGCATGAGCAACTACTTTCCATTGACCTCAGTGAATTACCAATCACAACCTCTGGGAAAAAATGAGTTCAGATTAGTATCATTAAGAACCAAAGCAGGTGAGCTTGCAAATTTGGTTCAAAGTGGTTTTATTTAGGTTAGGTCAATGCATATTAATGTTATACTTGCTAATATGTACTTGCAAGAATAAACACTTGCATAAAATGAGAAATATGTGAAAGATTGTTTCTCCCAAGCCATCAGTAGAGGAGATGAAGAGGCTCTGCTTCATAGATACTGAATCTGAATGCCTTAAAGATTAAAGGAAATATTTGCAATTTGATCAAACAAGCTGTGGGGAATAAAATGAACTCCATTGGGATTGGGTTTGCAAAACTGAATAAAAATGTAAAGGAAACAGCTTTGCAAAGTCAACTACAATTAATAGTTAAGTATAAATCTAATGTACTGTTCTGCAGAAGCTTGGGAACAAGCAGGCTGGAAGGCCTAAAAAGATGTGCTAAGAAATGGATTGTTGAATTTTATTTTCATTGGGTCTGAAAACTTCATCCTGCAGGTTTGCAACCGTTTCTTACTCACTGTAGTTGTCAGAGGTAGGAGCAACTGAATGTGAATGATTCCTGCCTGTATTAGTAGCACTAGCTGGTTTAGGCTATTAATGCAGATGGACCAAAGAACCTGACAATACTGTCAAACTCCCCATTCCCCATATAATCACTATTCTGTTTATAATTTCAGGTGTCATTGCCCCTAACAAAGGAAATTAATTGCATACTTGCCCAGCTTTGGCTGAGAAGCAGCGGAGAGTGCTTCATGTATTGGGAAAATAAATGGTGGGAGAGACCCTGCAGTAATTCCTTCAGCTGTCAGCATATGAACAAAACCATCAAAAGCCGGTTAATCTTTTGCATTCTTAGCTGATCTCACTGTTCCTTGAATAAGGACCATAGCTGTTCAGCATTGTTATTGGCACGTGCAGTGGTGTGATACTGAGACTGCCAAACTGGAGGATTAAACATGTACTTTAAAAATTAATGCTTACTCTCACTGCTCAAGAGTTAATGTTCAAGAGACATCCTGTAACTGTTGTAAGTGTTGGATCACATCTTGGACATTTTTATTCTGTCAAATCTCTCATTTATTTTCACTGGACTCTCAGGGTTGGCTTAGTCACTCTTGGATAAAATCCAAGAAAGAACAGCTTTGCCTGCATCTGCCTTGCTCTGGGAAATAGTCTTGCTGGTAGTAGAAAGGTGATAAAATGTTATGAATTATTGGGAACTCATCCGTGATACTAATATAAACCTAAAAAAAAAAAATCAGAAACAATCTAATTTTACCAGATTTTTTTTTTGTTGTTGTTGTTCTTTACCTATAGTTGTATCTAAGTGCATTTTCTTTTTCTCTGTTCAGGTCTTTTTTTTTGCTTAATCCTCAAATTACGGTTTCTAGTTTGATACAGCAAACCCACCACAGCAGTGATTGTGAAAAGGACAGATGAAATTCAGTGTCCGTGTATGCAAATGAATACACATAGGCAAAAAATAGCTAGCTATACCCGTAAAATAATGGTTTCTAAATTAGCAGTTACCACTCAGGAAAGACATCTGACTGTTATTCCA
This sequence comes from Psilopsiagon aymara, assembly GCA_024733675.1. Classification (NCBI taxonomy): domain Eukaryota; kingdom Metazoa; phylum Chordata; class Aves; order Psittaciformes; family Psittacidae; genus Psilopsiagon; species Psilopsiagon aymara. The sequence continues at coordinate 26,477 of JANRGW010038953.1, forward strand.
AATCGTTTCTTAAAAATATCCATGTAATATTCAGTAGTGGTCAACAAAAGACAAATAGGATTTCAAGACAAGTAATTGAAATGAGCGTTGTTGCAGCACACTGCACTGTACTAAACCAAGATTTTGTAGGATTAAAAAGGGTGTCTAAAAGTTGTCAAGAATGAAGCATGGAATGACTTTCTCACATGGGGAGATACAGTAGGCAAGGGCTTTTCATGACTGATAAAAACACAGTAGAGGACAACTTACAGAAATAAAGAGTGGTTCACAGGTGATGAAGGTGAGCAATTACTTTCTCAGAAGGGGAGTTGGGGGTTGCCAATGGGGCAGCCACACTTGCAGAACAGCATGACAAAATACAATGTCACGTAAGGTTTTGGTGAGAAAAAAAAACATAAATGAATTTATGGAAAGAGATATTCTTGGTTGAGATGTCTGGTTGGTAACTAATAGTGACCATGGACTGGAAGCAATGGGCAGTTTAAAATGTCCCTGGTCTCTAGGTTCATGGAAATATGGAAGGAGTAGCCCAGAGCAGAGATGGCCCATGCACCTTCTGTCTAGTACTCTGATTGTAAGTATCCAGAAAGGGCTGCAGTCAGAGGAAGGATTTTGGCTTAGATGGGCAATTGGTGTGATGCTGTGTATCACTTTTGTCACTATACATATCTGTGTAGGCCTTTCACAGGACATTTAAAAATGCTACAAAACAACCACAAAAATGTTAAAGGAAAGTGATAAAATACACTCAGTTATTCTCCTCAGATACTTTCCAGACGTCAGTGTAATTTCATTGACTTCAGTGAAATTAGTGTTAATGTAGGAATGGTAATGCAGCAAATCTAATTCCAGCATCTCCTTCCTGGAATAGGGAGCAAGAAAATGGAGAGGTAATCACACAGAAACAAGTGCTGATCAGAAGTTGGACAGGGAGGAAGAGAGCTCCAGAAGCTGCTGCCAGGAAATAAAGACACTTTTCCAGTCTGTCATAGTCATGGAGAGTTCTGCAATACATGCACAGTGGCTGAAATGAAAAGCTAGATTTTATTCCATTTAGTTTGCCAATTTATGCAATCTTTTGTTGTTCTGTTGAATATGCTCAAGCCCCTTCTACCAGGGGAGCATCAGTGGCTGTAATATTTCCAGCAATGTTTTTCTTGGTATTATATACAAGGAAGAAGTGGAGAGCTGTGGGACTAGTGGAAAGAGATGGAGTTAATGTGCTTAATATAGTATTTAGATAGCTCTTGTTTCATTGTTTCTTGTTGGAGCCTATAAGGATGCTGGAGAGGGACTCTTCGTTAAAGACTGTAGTGCTAGGACAAGGGGTAATGGGATCAAACTTAAATAGCCAAAGTTCAGGTTAGATATAAGGAAGAAGTTCTTTACTGTGAGGGTGGTGAGGCAGTGGAACAGGATGCCCAAGGCATTTGTGAATGCTCCATCCCTGGTAGCGTTCAAGGCTAGTTTGGATGGTTTTGGTTGACATAGTTTAGTGTGTGGTGTCCCTGCCTGGGGCAGGAGAGTGGGATCTAGATCCCTTTGGTTCTTTCCAACCTTAATTATTCTATGATTCTATGATTCATCTGAAAACAAATGTTTGTAACCTATGGAGTGCTGATATCCAGTTCTACACATACATATACGTATATATATATATTACTGTCTGATCCTCTCATAGGCAATACAAAAATCTATTTAAAGTATTTCCTGTGCCTGTCATTTTGCTATGCCATTGCTTTTCAGCAGAACAGTTTGTGGCACTTGCAAAGGTGAATGCGGAGAAGATCTTCCTAGGACCATAGATTTTCTCCCAAGTGCCACAAATACTACTTGAATAGACTGAGATCCAAATTGACATGTGTAGGAGATGAAGCCCTCTCACTAAGCACATTCATACTGATATCTTCCCCCAAACCCCTTCTCCACAGACGAGGACTGACTTTGTGGCAGCAGTGAGTGACAGCGAAGCCACAGACATATGACTGAAACATGGTCCTACCAATGTGTCAGGGCAGTAGGGGTGGATATACTTTGGATGCACAAAGAGATAATTGATAGTGATGAATGCTAATTTTAAGTCAACTTTTTTCCTTCCTCCTCCTCTTGATAGGATGCAGTATGGGGTAGCACTTACTATTTCATAGAGTTTGAAAGTGAGAAATATGCTCATTTTTCAGTTAAGTTTCACTTGGCTATTGACTATTTTATACGACAACCACCAAAGAAGTTCTGAAGAAGCTGTCAGGCTCAATGACAGCTCAGCGTCTGCCACAGCTAAATCAATACTGTGATGAAGGACAGGTTCCCAAAGTGGATAATAAAAGCAGAGTAAAGTTAATTCACCTTGAAAGCCTGAAAATGTTAGTGTGAATTTTTTTTAAACAAACCCAGCATCATTCAAGCAAAATATGAGAGGTGCTGAGGTCCAGCCCTGAAAAGCTGTCTACCCAAACATTGTCTTTAGTGGCAGTGGGGAGCAGGCTTTACACCAGCCATGTTCACAAATGCTCTGATAAAATGGAAACCTGGTGCTAATAAATTGGGCAAAGAGGGAGTTGCATTGGCCGAGATTGCTAACAGTGTGCTAGGAACTCATAGTTTGGTTTTGTGGAAAATATTCCATTATAATATAGGCTGGAGTGACAATGAATTATTACAGTATTGTTGTGAAGACAATGAATGTGCCAGCTTTTCTTAGGCTTTTTTTTTTCATCAAAATAGGATTTTCTCCCATTGTTCAGATTTCAGAGGTTTAAGATACGAAGACGGGAGGCAAAATGTTTTGCTAAGAATTATTTAACTTTATAAAACCTGGAGGTGAAATGTTTCAGCTTTTTGTGGTTTTATTGTGTTTTTTATGGGTTCGGGGTTTTTTTGTTTGGTTGATTGTTTTTTGGGTTTTTTTTTGGTTGGCTGGTTGGTTTTCTTTGTGTTTGTTTTGTGGTGGTTTGGTTTTGTTTTGTTTTTTTCCCTTGGTTTTAGTGTAAACACTTCAGGAAAGGAAAATTTAAATTGAGATAGACTGTCAGCACCACGGAAAAAATTTTGTATAGAAAATTCTGCTCAGCTCTAGCCAGAGAGGCTGAATTTGCAGGACTAAGAATTAGAGGGAAGGTGCTTCTGTAGGTGACTGAGATGAGTAAGAAACATTATTATTCAGTTCAATTAAGCCAGTTTTGTGAACATTTTACAAAGCAAAATTATTCTCAAAATAATAGGATGCAAACAGCATCTCCAAATTTGTCACTTTTAATATCAACAGTTAAGTACTTTAGTTTTTCCTTTTTTTTTTCCTAAAAATACCCTATAATTACACACAAAAATCTATCCTCACAGAGTTCAGGTCGATGAATTAAAATACAGAAAGAAAGAACTAGTGAACGTAAACAGTATGCTTTACCCGTGCTCTATCTCATTTCTGTTTTCAGGCAGATGCTGTCTAAATATGCACTGTTATGTTAACAGGTTTGGTTACCACTCTTCTCAGGACTATGTGTGGCCTGTGTTTTATAGCTGAAATAGTACATCTAATTGTCCCAAATCCATTCTTACTAATTGTACTGAGGTAAAGTTGAATGCTTAATTAAATGAATAAGCAAAGTTAGATTTGTAAGGAGCGGAAAGAATGAGCAAATTAGGAGAGGGAAAGGAAAATTAGAAGCTGCAGAAACTGAGCTTGTTCATATTGTGTGTTCACCTTTACATTTACATACAGGTATATCTGTGCGTATGTACACATATTTATGTATGTATTTGTGAGTATCTAAAACATACCTACATGTAGATTTATACAGAAAAAAATTTTACATTGGCATATGCAGAAAAAAGAACCAGGAGCAGAGAGCTAGAAACATCTTCCAGTATAGTCCAGTACTCCGAAGGAATGTTTTTACAAATGTCCTATTATATTTGAACATGACAGGCAATCTAGATGGTGCTCTTCAGGGTGCAAGTGATGTTCTGGCAGCCTGCCTCTAGCAACACTGCTATCCTGGGTTCATCTTAATGTGACAAGAACTTGGTGTCCCACTAAAAAAATTCACTTAAAATTATTACAGAAAAAAAAAAAAAAAGGAAAAGTATCAGCAAGAGAAAAAATCCTCGCAGCTCAAATCTGGCAACAAGCTGTCAAGTTGTTTCACATGGTAATACTGACAGCTGCCAACTTTGCTCAGGAAACTTTTCTCTGGAGATGATCCCTTTGGTTCCTGCACTTCCATTCCGTAGTGCTGGAGATCCTTTGTGTCCTGGGCTTGTTGCTGGTGACATTTTTGGCATGGTGAGGCACAGTGAGAAAAGCACATGGGATGGTTTTGATCTACGGGTACCAGTGCAGGCCAGTAAAGACAGCTCTCTGGGAAAGCAGCTTCTTTATTTCTTTGATGGAGAAAGGGAGAGATGTATGTGATGGGTAGATGATTGTTTGACAGACATGAGTCAGCTTTTTTTGAAATACTGTGAGATTTACATGGAAATGAGTTAATGTTAAAGATAATACTCAAAATGGAGAAAATTATAAATAAGGGATGGAGCAAAGTGATAGAGCTATGGGGTTGCTGGCATTCATGGTGAACATAATTCTCACAAATTTTTGTCATCCTCTGCCTCTCTGCTTTCCTTCTGCACCCGCTGTAATTCCTTTAGGGAAGTGATTGCATTGTAATTAACATTTAGCATTGCACAAGGCTTTTTGCAGCATGTGAAATGATAGATGTGCCATTTGGTAAGGAGGTGATGGATTTCTGAAGAAACAGGAATTATGAAGCACAAATATAAGAAATGGTTTAGCTCACTAGTTTATTATGTGTGCTTATGTTATTCTGTTCTTATAAACAGAAATCTAAATATTCCTCCCATAATCATCACCGCCAAAAGCTGTGATCCATTAGACCCAGCTTCCAGAGTGAATGAAATGTGTAGAAGGAGCCTTAACTCAGCCTCTTACTTCAGAGCTCTTAGGGAAAAAAAATAATCCATAATTAAGGGCCCTTTACTACAAGAGAAGGACTTTTCAGGCGAAGTGAGGTTTTGTGTCTCATTCAAAACATGGTAATGCTGTTTGCCCTGCTGCCTGCTCTGGTGTAATTGCAGCCATTTTCAGGATGGTCATTCCCATATGATGCTTAACATTCTTGATTAATATGATGAGGGGGAAGCAGACCCTAGCAGACCCAAGACATGTAAAGCTTTCCAGTTGCAAGAAAGTGCAGGATGTTGCATCCATATGCTCGGATTAGATCACTGGACCTGTGCTGAGCTGTGTTCCTGATGGCTAGCACTGTTTCTCAGGTGAATGAACATAGGCTGGCTGTGGAAGGAGCTGTTGAGCAGGGAAGATGTGTGTGAGCTGTCATTTCAAGCTGGTTAACATCTGGATCATCGTACCCCAGCACCTGGTGGACCCTAATGCTCAGGGAGGGCAACATGTGATTTTGTTGTCTATGCTGCTGAGTAGTCTTAGTCAGCCTTAGATCATGTATGTCACTTCCTCGGGCCTAGAAGCCAAACACACTGATAGCTGTGGACAACAGTAGCCTTAATGTAAGACTGTGTTTTACAATACCAATTCAGCCAGTCTTGGATTGCAGCTGTGTGGAAAAACATTGCTAGTCAGATCATCACATTTGCATGGTGGAGAGGCATTGGAGCTTTAAAGTAAATATTTTCTGTTAGCTAAGTGCTCTCCTGGAAAAAAAAAAAAACGAAACAAACCCAGCTCACAGTTTCACCATTTAAAAATTACTGACTGTACAAGTGCAGTTGAAAGCCCTTACTTTGAATAAATAAGAATTTATGCATAAAGTATGCAAAAATACTCAACTGCCTCCAAAGCAGCTGTTCCCTATAAAGGCAAGGACAGAAAGTGTAAGTTCCTACAGTATAGTATTGATGATCTTAACTACATAATTACTTTGTCCTCCTCAAGTATCAATGTTGACAAGGATTTCACAGCTCTCCATTATTGTTACCCTCTTAATTTAGAGTTTGCATTACTATAGTATTAGAAAGATGTTAAGTCAGGAAAACAGAGCGAATGTCAGCCAGACCAGTGGAGGAACCATGCGCTTTATGTGACTGCAGCATGGCATATAGGAACACATGGATGGCCACCACCTCCCTGCGTTGACAATATGGAGTATACATCTGGATGCAGGAGGGTATAGGCCATGGTAATGATGAAATCAGACTGACCATGGTATGCATTTGCCTAGACAATATTGCATCCAACTCCCCCTTGATTTCAGCAGTCAGATGATTTTGGTGGGAAGTTCAGAGATGAAGTTAACTGCTGAATCCAGACCTTTGCCCTCTAGCTTCTCTTTTGCAAAGTGGGTGTAACAAATGCGTAGCTTGGGCTTGTGGGAGGATAAATATGTTGTATTATGTGGCATGGGATAGTGCAGTGATAAGATTGCAGGGGTAGTTGGAGAAAAGATTTTTTTCTTTGCTTTTGGTACTTTTGGAAGTAGACTTTGAAAGCTAATATGCTCTGGTGTTGTTATCTCCTCCCTGTTAATAGGGAGTAACTGTATTTAGGACACTAACTGAAGACTGATGTAGAACTGGCGTCAGCATTGCTGGAATGGGGGAGTGTATTTTAACAGCACGATGTTTATTGGGGCCAAGGGTTCAAAATCAAAATTGGCCTTTGAAGACCTTAAAACCATGGGGTTGTGTGGTGCTTCCACTAGCATGGCTGGCAGGCAGGTGTTGCTGTGGGATGGAGGTGAGAGGCTGAGGCTGGCATCAAAAAGGTGCTATAAAACCTTGATAAGGAAGAAGGATCAGAAGGATTATTTTATTCAGAATAATATGCTTCACTGAATAATTTTGATGGATTTGAAGAAAGCTGTTTACTGTGACAGCCGCAGCCTACTGCTGCTGCTGCATCTTAGTGAGGCTGTTGAACTCTGGAGATGGACACTGCACTGTGCTGCCAGCTGTCACACCAAATAGCATCTGTAAAAGTTTTGCAATGTAATCAGATATATTAAGGTGAGGTGGAAAGAAATAACAAAAAAACTGCTCAGCTTTTAAATAGTAAATCAGGTGTTTGGGTACTGGGCTTATTCCTAGTTATATCTAACACCTCTGTATTGGAGTTTATATTGAATCTCTCCTTAATCCTATCACTTTAGTAATGTTAAAATAATAATCTTGCAGGAATACCGCATTCAAAAATTTCATTGAAGAAGTTGCATCTAGCCTCAGCATGAAAAAATGAGTATCTATGTTTTTCCAGCATCAAGGCCTAGAATCATAGAATCGTTTATGTTGGAAAAACCCTTTAAGATCATCAAGTCCAACTATAAAGCTGTCACTGTCAAGCCCACCGCTAAACCATGTCCTTAAGTGCCACGTGTATAGGTCTTGCCAGTAGCTCCAGGGATGGTGACTCCACCACTTCCCTGGGCAGACTGTTCCAGGGCTTGACAGACCTTTCAGAGAGACAATTTTCCTAATACCTAATCTAATCCTTCTCTGGCAAATTTGAGACCATTTCTCCTTGTCCTACCACTTGATACTTGGGAGGAGAAACTGACAGCCACCTCACTAATTTTCTTTACAACTAGAGTATAGAGGCATATTTTGTATGCTTAGATTAATAATAACCTAGCATAGAGCAGGCCGTAGGAAAATTAGATCTCTCAAGTAAGCCTTCAGTTCCTAAAGACAGATGTACCTTTCTGGACATACTTAGCATACAGTCCTAAATATAATAATTTATATGCAATGAAATAATTTAATTTTAGAAAGGTCCTTGTTTTTAAACAAGCAAAGGATTTATAGAAGTATTGCTAAATCATTCAAAAAAGGTTTATGTATGTACAAATGCAGTAACACACTTTTTATATATAAAATTATATAGAGCTGAGACCCTTGTATATTAATTAGAGTATATTTTTCAACACTGAAGAGTAAAAATAGAAATAAAAATAACAGTTGAATCACCTCCCTCACCTTTAGGACTGAGCAAAAATATTTCTATATCATTATATCAAATTGATCTCCATGAAATCTTGTAAAGACTTTTCCAGATTTATACACAATGGACAATTAAGTAAATAAGCATTGTATGAATGTAGGAACACAAAAGGAAATGTCTGGAAAAATGCAATTCATAAAAGAGAAGGTGAATAAATGCAATTTGACCTATCCAGGCCTTTCAAGAAACTGAGTATTTTCACCTTCAACCTCTGCAGCATCATCTTTCCCTTTTCTTGTAATGAGGGAGACTAAATTAAAACTATTGAAGTGTATGTATACCTTTAGAGATTATTTAAATCCTCTTACTGGCAAGAGAGATACAGTATTTTATTTCCTTCGGAACCTTTTGCAAATGATCTTTACTGCCAATTCCGCCTGCCAAAAATAATTAAAATCCAGAAAAAGTGAAATGCCCTTGGTAGCACTCCTCTGCCTTTGTTTTTTAAAGGTGAGGAGGAGGGTTCACACTTGGCACTTCAGCATTTGCTCATTAAATAGGGATGCTCTGAGAAATCTTTGTTTGCTTAACTACAGACATTAAGGATTATTGATGAAGAGCTTTAAACCTTTATAGGCTGAAAAAGGCAACATCAGCTTTAGATGCTCACCAGCAAGGGATCCAACCTGCTCTGTAGGTGATCAACTTCCTGAGCTGGGACACACCGGCCAATTAAGGAGCTGCTCCAGCTCACATCTCTGTCTTGGCCCATCTCTGTCCTATTTGCAGCTCATGCAACTACCCCAGCTGTAAACTGGGTGGGGAAGAGCAAAGACGGGTAAATTGTATTTTTAAGGTGGACTAATCTCTTCTCATAAAACTCTGCCAAGTGGAGGATCCTTTCCCTGTAGAGAAGTGTCACAACAGGTGTCACAAATACGATGCAAATTATTTATGTATTATTTCCTTATCATCACAGACTTGTTCTGTTGCATACCAAGACCTGCAAACCAATAAACAGTAGGGGTTTTTAAATTACCTTCTTTTCTAGGTATCATTTTGTGATGATTTAAATCAAGCCAGCAACCAAGTATCACACAGCTGCTTACTCACCACTCCCCTGCTTTTCCCCTTCTTGGGCGGGATAGGGAGAACTGAAAGGATGTAAATCCCCCGGGGGTGGGGAAATGGTTTATAGAGATTGGATTGTCTATGTCAGACTACAAAAACTGTGCTCAAAACCAGCAAATGAGTCTCAGCAGCTACCAATGTTGGTGTAGTGAAGCACCACAAGCAAGGAGAGTATTTGAGGCACAGCTTCAAAGCTGGGAAGATCTGAGTGGGTTCGCTTTATATTGCCAAAGGCCCCCCATGCAGTAGCCTGTAAGAGAAGAGGAATATTTAGACAAACTCAGCCATGTGTCTTTACCATTTCTGACAGGAGGCAAAGGAAGGCTTTGATTTCCAACACAGGGATAATGCTGGTTTTGTCTGTGCTGACTCTACAGTATGTAGGCTCCTGAATTCCGGCTTAGTGAGGTACTGCTGAGTAATGCTTTCAGTGATTTTGCAGTCTTGATCCAATGATTTATCCTATCCTTAATTTCCTGAACATACATACTCTTTAAGTAAAACTTCCTAGGATGCTATATTACAAGACACAGGACTAGAATTTCTCTTCTGACTGTATATTTTCTACAAGTTGTCTTTGTCAAAGAGTAATTTTTTGGCAGAGAAGGTAATATGTGCCAGTTGCTTCAGACAAGCTCTTTTCACCATGGTATTACTCACTCTTCCACCTAGGAGGTATCAGAGTTGAATCTCTCTTATCCTGACCTTGCAGGGAGCTGTGTCACATTTTTAGTTAGCCTGTCTCTTTTGTGTAGGTTTGCATGGTCAGTTGGATCTCATGCGTTGTAACTGCATATGCGGTCTATCTCTAACTACATTTTGAGAACAGTCCCAGCTTCTCTACATTTGTAGTCACAGTAATTTGCAGGTGCATCTAACATCAGAGAGGGAGACAAGAAGTATTGTGCACTCCCATATCTGATGGGCTGAGTTCATGATAAATCAGCAAGTGTTCTTCAGGATGAGGGATGTTGCACTTAGAAGAAGTGACAGTTCATCAAGTTTTCCCTTCTACAACAGTCCAAAAAAATGGAAGAAACTGAAAGAAAAAGAGAAAAGTCAGGTGGCATGCATCAATCTAGAATTTTTTATAATCCACATGCTGTTGTTATATATCTGAATGCATATAGAGATAGATAAAACTTTTCTGTAGCTAGCAGGTGTGATGCAACAATCAGTAAAGCAAGGTAAAAACCTGCCCTTGTGAAAAGCTTTATTTCTGGATATCACATACAGTATTAATCTGCTGTGTTTTCTTAAATGGAAACCTCGTATTTGACATTGCTGCACATTGTGTGACCTTGCTTGGTATGCTCTTCTGTGTCAAGATGAAAAATCCCAAGACTTTGGTTAAACAATCAACATCACATTTCTGATGAACTTCAGCATTTTATTTTTACATGGATGTAGTAAAAAGCACTGTGAGAAACTGAAGTACATTTTTTTATTATACAGTTTTAGGAAAGCACCTGTTTGGTGTTCCTTTTTTTTTTTTACTGTGACCTCTCAAATAGGTGTGATAAATGACAGTAAATTAGTATGAAAGAAAGTGAGTTTTCTTGAATGAGGTAGAAATATGTTGTTGTGCAGAGGGAAGGCATTATGCACTGAGAGATGGAAGACATTATTTCCTTTCACAGTGGGTAATTTCTTGCCATTTGTAGGATGCAGTTGTTTTTCAAAAAAGCAATAGGGAAATGCATAGCTGCATTCTGCTATAAAGGACCTCCAAACAAAGATTATTAAAAATGACAGACACATTTCTGTGTATTTGATAACGTTAAGAGCAGAAGTAGTGCCACACATTGATATTACGAGATATCAGAGTAATTCTCTTTTCTGCAAAATCTGTAATGCCTAATGGAAGAACGTCATTTTGGGCTTGCTTGTAAAGGTAATTACATTGTGATTCAATCAGGCACCTTACACTTTCTTGACTTTAAAAGAATCTTTCCATCTGCCGCTATTAAAGACAGTACCAGTAAAGGTGTGAATTTAAGTTTTCGCTTAAATGCTTTGCCAAATTTAGCTTTCAGTCTCCATGAAACAGTGTTCACTGTATCACACTTGTAATAATATATGGAGGTCTATGCCTTTTCAGTTGGAAAGGCTTACTTAAAGCATGTGATTTTTCCAGTTATGGCATGCCATTCTTTGGTATTGCGTTGCTCAACTTGCTGAGCTTGACAGTAACGGTGGCACATGTGGAAAGAGGAGAATCAAACCAGAAGAGAAGGTAACTCTCTTGAGGTAGTTTGAGGCAGTGCTTCCTATTCTACCATGTCCTCCTCCTGTCCTAATCATATGCCTTCAACAATGGGACTTTCTGTTGTTCCCTCATCAGTTTTTCTCTCATTGAAATCATTAGTGATTGGCATCCAGAGTTGATTTGACATACACAAGTTGTCTGCCTGGACTGGCTGTGAAACTGACTGTGAAATGCCACTCTGAATCTTTCCTGTGCACATCTTGGCTTTTGACACAGTACCCTATTTGTATAGATAGCTCCTTGACAGGCTTCCCAGGTTCCTTTCTTCTCCATTTCATTTCTTCTTTGGGACTGAAGCCATTCTTTACTCATAGTACATGCTAACTAAGATGATCTTACAAGAGTTCAGCATAATTCGCTGGATTGTGCCTTCAGTGTTTACTGGCAGGCTAATTTGAAAATCAGTTTGGATTAGGATAGAGTGTAGATTTAAAATGCACTGTCTGTTTTTAAATAATTTCATGTATTGACATTATCTGTATGACTGATTTTGTAAATTAGTGCACAATGAGTGGCTGTATGAGCTGTATAGGTAAATTCAAGAAATAGCTGTACATGTATGTGTGCAAAGAGCATATGCATAAGTAAAATTTTTCAGTTTACACCTATGTATTTGCAGTAATTTGTAACCATACATAAAATTCTTTGAAGTTACGAGTAGCAGTAACTGGAGTTTACATATTTATTTTTAATCACCTTTTTTTTTTTTTCAGCTCTTCTTTATGCAACTATTTTTGGAAACGTCACCACCATTTTCCAGCAAATGTATGCAAACACCAACCGATACCATGAGATGCTGAACAACGTGAGGGATTTCCTAAAATTATATCAAGTCCCAAAAGGCCTTAGTGAAAGAGTCATGGATTATATTGTCTCAACCTGGTCCATGTCTAAAGGAATTGACACAGAGAAGGTATGAGTACATGAGGTAACAGTTTAGACAGCAAGAGTTTTGTGTCCATTGTGTACATTCTTAGAAACAGGACTGTATAACAGCATGTAACTTACTAACAAGTCCTTAACTGCATGCTTCTCCATTATTCTGTTTGTTTTGTTCTAAACCCAGACATTTTATAAAAGGACTGTTTTGCTGCTTTGGAAGCACGCATTTATTTTCCATTATGGTAAATGTTTTCAGATTCCCAGTCTTTCTTCGCCTAAATGCTAAACAATTTTAATATACTTAATAATTGAAATCAATAGGAAATTTGTCTTCAGATAAGTCCGTGAATGTAATTTGATGTCTGACCTACGTTGGTATTATTCTGAAAATTATTGGCATCTGTGAGTTGCAATGAAATGAGTTTGATTGGCTTGGACCTTTGCTGATACCCAGGACATCGACATATCCATCAGTGTAATTAGTATAGGATTTAATGGCAATAGAGACTGATCTCCTTGAGCTAAAATATCACTGCTAGAACTTAAGGTCTTTGGTAGGGGGACACAGAAAATGTGGCACTGCTGGCAACCATGTGGGGTAGAAGTCCTACAGGACTTCAGCCTTCAGAAAGGACTGATCATTTAGGTTTCTTCTAAAGCTGATTAAAGTAGAAGGTCATCTTTGGAGAGTGATTCACTGCATGCCAGGATAGACCAAGTGAATTGTCCTCAGGGCATCTCTTTCCCCATGATATGTGCAATGAGTAGTCTTGAATATTTTAGAGAACTGAAGTCAGATGGGAAGGTTTCCAACTGCAGTACCTTGAATGTAGGCAAGATAAAACAGTTTTAGGTCTAGATTTTTGGTTAGTGGAGATCAGCGACACTCCTGTGGCTTCTGTGGACCTGATACACATCAGCTGAAATTAGGCATTCAGTCTCCAGTTTCTGTGAAGATTTTACTCCTAAGAACTTCAAAGTTTGAGAGAAGGTAAGAAAGTGTCATGGTAGATTAATATCTTAAAATGTCTAGTGCTTGCAGAGGTTTGAAGTTCTTGCTTCAGTTGAATCTATTGCAAGATACGTGATGATGATGCAGCTTGCTCAGATATGCCAAGATAAAGTTCCTACACAAAAAAATTTAGTCTTACATCATGCTGGTGCAATAGCAGTTATCTTAGTAATCATGGACTGTAAAATTTGGATACCATCACAAATGCAACTATTTTCAGTAACAAGGATTTTGATTTTTTTGATTCTTGTGCTTCAGTATGTCACATTCTGTAATATGTTAACTTCTTATACACTAATACTCTAACTTCCCAATTCTGATTCATGCAGTGTTAAAAGTGAGCTTTTATAGTGTAAACTACTGTAAATGCATTCAGTCCTATCATGTAAACTCAAAACCGTATGAAAATTCAACTTTCATTTGCATTTATCTCCTTGCAGTTAAGCCAGAATCCTGTATTATTCCACTACAGTTTCATTAGATTTTAATGATGCTTTGCAGTGAATTAGGAGAACCTATGCTTTAATTACTGAAATTTCCTTCCATAGTTTCCGCATGTGTGCTTTTATAGATTATAAAAATGCAGTTAGTAATCTTCGACTCCTGGTAAGCAGTGTTCTCTCATCTGTAAGATAGCAGTGGCTGCCTAGCTAGATAATTAATATGGCTGTAACATCTGCGACTTGGGTTTTTAACAATTTTCCCTTGGTAAAGACTTACCTAAACTTAGGCCTGGATCCAAAACCTATTTAAAACAGTGGAAGGATTTCAGGAACCTCTGCATCTGGACACCAGTAGTTGCATCTAATCGAACTTCCCAGAAAAGCCCATGTTACAGAAGATCAGGAGACAAGATAAACGTAAGAACTTGAGCACCGGTTTGAATATTTTGGTGTTTTCTATCCCTTACAGCCTGCAAGTCTGCAAAAGCAACAGCAGCAGTGGCCAGTAGTGTCTGCACTGATCATCCCTGGGTCTATATGAGTGTAAAGATCAGGCAGTTTGCTTTGAGCTGCAGGACCTTAGCCAAAGTCAGGATTTGTTTTAGCAAAATGGTGGAAAGCTGTGTTGTAGGCAGGCAACCTTCCTACAGTTATCTCCACTCAGGAAGGTGTTGTGATGTTCTTCACCAAAACAAAAAAGAGAAAATGGTGTAAATTCCAGCTGAAAAATCATAGAAACAATGGTACAGTCCCAGAAAATAGTCATGTAGGGTGGATCATTTCTCTTGCATTAGGTCCTTCATTACCCCTTCAAGCCCTCTGCATTAGAGATGGAATCCATCTGTACTAAACCTAGAGCACGAAGTGGGTGGGAGTACACTGTAGGGACTTCCAAGGTACACAAAGTCATACTTATTAACGTCGGCATTGTGGGGTAATGGGACTAAATTGGATTTAGCTGAGCTGTTAAATCCAGATAGTGCTCCAGTGTAGATTGAAATGGGTGATTACCGCCCCAGGTCTTGAACTGCTTCTCTGCTCTGCTTTGTCTGATGGGCTAGACATGACCATAGGGGTTTCTTCCAATCTATTTTTCAAAGCTCCAGTAATGGGATTCTGACCAGTCTGTTGTCCAGATATCTTGTGATTTCCCATTCTCCCTAATTTTGATGAACATTTCAAGAAGCTTCTTATTACCTTGCAAAACACGTGTGCTTGTGGCGCATGATAATTAGTGAGGAATTTCTCAACTTTTCAGTCTCCATCAGACAGCTCAGTTTCCATCATCCCAGGATGTTTTTCAACCTAACATACGGGATTACATCCTAAACTGTTCCTAATATATCTGCATTGTCTCACTGAAATATGCTTTACAACATAATTTACCTCAAATTTATAATACATTTCATTCAGTCACTTAGCATGTTGAAATGGCTTTGTCTTGAAATCCAAATTCAAAGAACAAAAAAGCTAATGTACTAACAGAGAATGAAATTTCTCATATGAGCGTTACGGTAGGTTCCTATAGTGATAAACAATCCTAGCAATTTGATAGAATAAAAATAAACCCATGCCTGTATTTCTTTGATAACTATAGATTTTAAATTAATATGCTTGAAATTGAAATATAATTTAATAAATTGATTGGAATTATTATCACTTAACATGTAGATTTATTGCATCAAATCTCAACTATCTATGCTAGAATGACACATTCACTGTAAAAAAAACAGATCTTGGCTAAAACTATTAAGGATGAGTCCTTAGATGAGAACTGAAGGCAAAGTGGAAGTTAGCATGGAGGAAGATAAATGAAGATCTGGTCCTTGATGCTTGAGAGAGCAAGCTGTCCCAAACAGAACTTTATCTTAAAGCCCCTGTCTGTTGTCCTTTTATGTGGAAGAGGACTTGCTCTCCCACACTGAAGTAACAGTGCTTAAGAGCACATCGGTTTGGTTTCCCTGTTCTTGGGGATAGCTCATCTTCAAAGCCTGTCTTCAAACCTCAGTGCTTCAGCCTGTCTCTGAGTGTTCACAAACAAGGAATTAACAATGACACTAAAAGCATTAGCCTATTTATTGTTATTACTTAAGGGGAAGCAAGTGGCCTCTGATCTATAATCTTAAATCACTTAAACATGGGAGCCCTCCTCTGACAGCTGGGTGATATATGTAATATAAGCACATGAACTGTTATCTCCTGGTGTAACGGTGGCTCAAACAAGATGATATTTTTTTTTTCATGTTTAGTGCTGCAGGTTTTGGGGTTATTCATCTAATAATGAGCAGAGCTAAACAGATGACAAAATTAAGAAGCCTTTATATACTAAACACTATCTCTGATCCAGCAGAACCTGGAGGGTTTTGAGACAGGTAAAAAGAGACAATATATACCCTGTATATGACCATTTTTAAGCAGCTGAAAAAAATCTTTACAGTAATAATTTGATATATGACACACACACTGAATTCGAATCTCTTAGTTTTTATTGAAATCTTTAGGCAGCAAATGAAAAATTTATAGATACTAGCTATTCTATAAGAAATAGGTCATTATACATGAAAGCAGAACAACCATTACCAGATGCAGATGTCTCAAGGTCTCATCTAATGATAAAGTTCTGAAATGTCAGTAAAACCCAAAGGTT
This sequence comes from Psilopsiagon aymara, assembly GCA_024733675.1. Classification (NCBI taxonomy): domain Eukaryota; kingdom Metazoa; phylum Chordata; class Aves; order Psittaciformes; family Psittacidae; genus Psilopsiagon; species Psilopsiagon aymara. The sequence continues at coordinate 42,791 of JANRGW010038953.1, forward strand.
TTCTCTTCTTGACCTCTATGCTACTGTACGGCTTATTATTTGATCTGAAGGCAATTAAATGAATGTCTATCACATTTTAACAGCCCATTCTTTCAGAAAAGTCACAGGTTGAAACAAAAAAAAAAAAAAAAAAGCAGCTATTTAGTCTCAACCTAAGCATCAATGGCAATTGAATAATGAGAGCCAATTCCACATTGCAATGACTGAAATGGAAATAATGGGAAAATAATGGAATATTAAAACTATTCACCACTGCCTCACTGAGCTTTTATACTAGAGAGATGGGTTTATGGTAAATAGAGGTTGTAACTATATTGAACATTAATCTACAGAAGGACAGTGCACTTTAGTCATGTTTGCTGTTAATAAGATCTTCAAGAGCTGTAGTAATAATTTGTGATACTCTGAGATGAGTAGGGGAATTAGACTGCCCTTCCTAGGTATCTCATCACATAGAGGTGTCTGTTAAGTGCTGGCTGGATTTCCTTGTGGATGGTGGGGTTAGAAAGCTTCCAAGCTTCATGGCCGAAGAGAACTTCTGCAAAATTAGGTGTGACAGCTACAACCAGTTCCCTGCTGAAGAGGGAAGGTAAAAATCATTTGGACAAGTATTTTTGTTTCGTTGTAGAAGCGGGGTTGTTGGTCGTTCCTTGCAGATCGGGACGAGGTGAACAAGAAGTCTTCCTTCACCTCGCACAGCTGAGCTAGGACCAGGTACAGTTGCAATCCACGGTTTGGAGAGCGGGATGCAGGAGAGATGGTCAGGGTGTCACTTTTCACACAGGTCCAAGAGTGGGGCCTGTGCACCAGTGGGGCTTTCTGTTTCACCTGTACGGATGGTATGGATTATTCACTGCTGTATGCACTGTGCAGAGCCAGGAAAGATACACTATTATCTCTGCCTCTTGGATGTGTTCTTTTTGGGATTGATTCAGATTAAAGTATGAACCTGTCATGTTTGAGGAAATGCCAGGGCTATGTAGCATCTCATGAGCTGATTTTCTGGAGGAGTAAGTAACTGAGTGGAGGGGGTCAGGTGTTTTCCTGAGCACTGACACAAAAGGGATGGGTCTGACAGAAGGGCTGACAGAAGTGTAGAGACCACATCTAGGGTAAAGTCTTCTACAGATCTCCTTTAATGTTTTCACCCTTGAATGTCTTTCCGAAGCGCTGCATGTTAGAAAGTAAAGCCAACTCCAGAAGAAGCACAAAATAAAATAATCCATTAATCAACTTCATTCTTCCAATGAAAAAGTGACTTTGGTAGTAGAAGTTATCACCCCAAAAAATATTGTGACTTGGGAGATTCTTTGATGTGAGCCATATCTTTGGATGTTTATTTTTCTTTCTTTTATCTTAAGTAGATTTTTTATGATATAATTCCCTGTAGTCTGCTGTCCTTTACCCCATTAGAAGGTCATGTAATGATTGTGCTTGGGATACGTATTATAGCAAAATTGAAAACCTTCAACTTCACAACCATTATGCATCCTGGAATCTGCTACTTCGGGTCATCAGTGAATGTTACTAATGTACTACACTTTTCATTGTGTTAGACAAATGAGCAGGCCTTGTGATAGTGAACCACTTGATTCCTTAAAATACATGATGATGGCTCTCATCTTCCCCTGATTTCAGACCCGTAACCAGATTATGTCAATGTTGGCAGTACTGAATTTTATGTAATCTAGAGCCAATTTCCAGGGATTTTTTATGTCTCTAATACTTGTTAGTTAATCCAACTTAGTTAACAACAGTAGTTAATTTTGCTACTATACTTGTAAATCTAAGCATTTTGATCACTGGTTCAGCTCATGTATTGTTTATGAGAAAATAAGACAAACTCAATTTATTAGACTTGATTGTCAGATCTCAATTTCTGAGCACTGCAATCCAAGGTCACTTGGATCGCAGTGCAGTTAAAACAGAGAACATGATTGCTTCTGAAATACAATTGTTAGTGCCAAGATATTCAGTGACATGTTGAAGATTACCTTAATGCATGCAGGGTTGATAACTGCTCAGTTTCACACATCACCTTTGAGTTACTTTCAAAATTACCTGATTATTACAGGAAAATGGTGTGTGATTTGCCAATCAGCTGTTTTCTCACCTCTGTCTCTTTGGTCTCCAGGCAGTGCCTAATGTAAGACTTTTAGCCATGTCTGCAAAAGAATACAACACTCAAATGAATCAAATCCTTTTAAACATCTGAATAATTTGGTCAGGTGCCTAGAAAGTATTGTGGATTTTTGTAAAAAACTGACCTTGATTATGGCTGCTGAATATGCCTGAAAACCCAGAGTAGCTTTTGTCCACAAAATAAAAAGAGCTATCTGTGGCCTGTAGCTGTTGAGAAGTTGGAGGAATTGATTTTATTTATTGTTAAAGCTGACATTTTTTAGTATATTCAATATTTGTTACGGTTATTCATTTAGGAAACAGTCCTTGTTATTCCACTGCTAAGGCTGTTTGCTCTTCCCTTGAACATCAGTCAATACACCCCCTAGCTAAAAACCGAGAAAGTGAGAATCCTGTGGTCAGAAAGAGAATTGCAAATAGATAGCATTCATGATTCACTGGCCTCTGCCCTTTTTGTTAACAAGTCTTAACAGATTCTGTAACATTTGCTAAGTGATCCTGTAGTGTTTTCCAGCTGGGAAAGATTTAAAAAAAATACTTAAAATCCTTCTAAAAGATATTGTTTGGACACAATCTGTACAGTTTTTGTTTCGATTCATGTGCTTTTCTTTGAGTTCTTTATAATCTCTGCTCCCCATAGAGTTCTTTGAGCTGTTCAAGAGGCTTATCTTAAACTGCCTGAGCATGCTGAAGAAATGGATGGGAGAGGAAAAAAGTCAGATTGAACCTCCTTGAGAATTTTATTCCACCTTTACAGATCTCAAGCTGAAAAAGATAGTGAGGTGTTTTGTGCCAGTTCCCTGTGAGCTGATTACTGACTTTCCGAGTTTCTAGCAGCAGCTACAAGCTTTTCATTCTCACCACCAGCATTTTATGTATGCCATAAGGTGCTCTAGAGATGACAGCAATGCTGAATCTCTGCCTTGGGTGGTATTGTGTTGGGGTTTGTATCAGTTGGATTCCAGGTGATGATGGCAGAGCTCAGCAATTGTCTTACGCTGACTTTGAGGAGGCTTAATTTTCTCTCCAGAGAAGAGAAGAGATAAATGTTATTCTGTGGTTTACTACCTCCTCTCTCAGTTTTGTAGTGGTTCAGGTCTTGGATACACGTGGCATGGAACCTTGCTCCTTTTCTGGTAGAAACACAGTTAATACCACCAGCAAAGATTCTCCTCTGGGTAGAATTTAACTTTCTCCTCTGATTTTGCATTGAAACGTGACAGGTTCTGTTTCTTCATGCTGCTTGGATACATATGGACAAGCTGACTGCAAAGTCTGTGGCTACAGATTTACTGCAGAGCAACTTTTTTAGCAGCACAAGCATCTGGTCCCTGCAGACTGTCTGCTTTAAGCCATGTGCTCTGAAACCAGCAGCTGGTAAAGCATTGCAGTCAGCAATCTTAATATCCTACCTTGCTTATAAACGATAGGTTTCTTGAAATCTCTAAAGAAATCTACTCTTCAGAAATTCTTCTTGGTGGGGTTTGGTGCACTGCTGAAAGCAGGTACAGGCTAAAAAAAAGGTCCCATCTGAACTTTGGTTCTAGTAACATAAAGTTGGAGGCATTTCCCTAACACTGAAACAATAGATTAAGTATCACAGGATATCCTCTCCCTTAAACTGAATTTCTCTTTTACACCAGTGTGTGTGCAGATGGACTCACGTGCAACTATATTGCCACCAGTTTGTATCTTTTTAGTTGTGTGCTGCCTTAAAAATGCTGAGATCTCAGTAAGAGCGTTTTACAATGTCAGCATCTTCTATTATCACTAAGGGATCAGAAAAATGTTTACCTGAATTTGAAGTGCTGATTTTCTCATTTTCTGCTCTTAGGATCTTTGGGCTACTTATCATTAGCTTCCAAATGCTTCTGTGCGATCCTGTATCACATCATGCATCTTCTTTGGAAGCAGGAAAATTGTTGCATACTGTAATGTGTCACCAACTCCTTTTTACAGTATAACTAATAGAGAATTTGGTGGCATCTGTGAGACTCCTGAATTCATGACACTGGTATTCGTAAGCACAAAAAGAAGTGCTGCAAGTTAGGTTGGAGCTTATGGTGTCCTGTGCTTGGAGCATTCAGAAAGCAAATAGCTGTATATTGAGATATTTTTATCTTTGCCTTTTTTTTTTTTCCCCTTGTATATCTACATTTATCTTTGTCAGTCAAAGTTCCCCTGCCAAATCTTTCAGTATTAAGTGTTTCTTTTGCTTGTCATCTGTTTCATTCTCTGTTCTCAGAATTTGCAGTGTAGCAGACAAGAAAACTGAAAAAATGTTTGTTCCTAGCTAACTCTTGCATCATTACTCATTTACTGGTGTACTACTAGTTAATAAATGATATTTCCATACAGAAATATGTCATTAGGAGAATCACTTTTGTCGTGACACCAAAAATTCCTGAACTATGCTTTCAAAGATTGGCTTTTTCCATGGAATGGAATCTCTTCTGTCTCTTCATATTACAGTGTATGAAGTGTGTGATGATAGATAGGTCTGTTGTGTGTATACAGAGTAATGCTTTGAGTGCTGTCTTTTAATATTCTGTATTTAACTCTGTATTTGTGAAGAAACGCTATGCTGCTTTGCCTCCAAGTGGCTTTTATTCTTTAGGGACACAGTTAATTTACATTCCAAAAAACAAAGGGTCCTGAAACATGTCAGAGTCTTGTAGTAACGACCTATGCAATAATTTAATTTTTTTTTCTTGAAGTCTGAAGGCTTAACAGATAAAATTTAGAAATCAGTCGTGTACGAACACACACATTTTTCTTAAGAGTAGTGTTTGAGAATTCATAACTCATGGCCTCAAGTCAAAGGCATTTACATTACTGAAAGTATTAAAGGGACATAAAAAACTTAAAACCATAATTCAGGTCCAAGAGCAGATAAAACATTAAAAAATCATCAATCATGATGCTAAAAAAAAAAAAAAAAAGGCAAAATTTTCATTAAATTACTATTGAGAAGAAGAAAGTTGGTATGTTGATGTTTTATTATAATAAAGACATGCTTTCTGTTTGATCCAGAAGCAGGGCTGAGGTGAAACAATTGCTCTCAAAAGTATTTTTATTTGTTTGGGGTTTTTTTACTGGAAAAAATAAGGTGTGCCCAAATTTCTAATGATACATGAAATGACTGGAGTAAGTATATGTTTGCAAAGCTAACATTTGCCCTTAATATAATTATGGAAAGGTGATACACCATATGCCAACAGTGATGCAGACAAGACATTGCTAATGCAAAAAATGGTTTATTAGAGAATGTCTTGTCAATGTGTTTATTAGTTTTTTATGATAAAACTAACTTATGCAGGGTATTTTAATGCGTTCTGAACAATGTTTTGTTACAGCAAAATAGCATTAAGCCAAATTGACTTATTCTCTGTTCAGTCAAATAAAATCTAATTATCTGGAAGATCTGGGAAGGTGGTTGTAAGAGAGGAAACCGAATGCTGTGGGGAAGTTTCCAAAGAGATACTGTTCTTCATAGTGTTAGGCACAAGAACCATTATCTCTCTTGTTTATTTGAGATGAGATCAAGAGATGACCTGGTTATATTCTGTAAACACCTCCACATGGAATATATTTCCAGTGTTTACAAGTATTTTATCTTAGTGACATGATGAGTTCTCCTGGCTGTTGGCTGAAAAATGAGGAAAAAAATAATTAGTTCAGAAGTAGCACATGTTTTAAAAGACAGAGTAGCTGTCCTTTGGAACAACTACCCTCTATCATTTGAAAACATTTAAGCAAGGCCTTCTAGGTTATAATTTTTAAAGGCAGTCTGGGATTGTTATGAAAATTATGAGTGGAAGAGGCTAGTGCAGATGGTTGCAGTAGCTCCTTCTAGCCTTGGAATGTCATAGTACAGAGGCTAGAAGAATAATTTTTTCACCTTTTTGCATTCATGATATCTTTGTCTGCAGAGCAGCTTTGATCTATTGAAATAAGAAAGGAACTAAATGTTATTAGTAAAGTAGAAATTGTTTGCTACTTTCCCACTCTAAGTTTTAGGACCTTTAATAATACTTTACAATCATGTATCTCTTCCAAATTAAACAGAAATGAGACTTGTGGCTTTGTATTAACATGATCATTTGCCTCAAAGCTTAGTCAGGTTTACCAAAGTCTCCCTCTGTTTGCTGATATTCAGTGGTAGTCAACACATTGACCCAGTGTCGCTCTCTTGCACTCTCTGTAGAGCAAGCTGCCAGTTTAATTCCGTACAAAGATAAATTAATCAGTACTATTGATTTGCAGTCTTCTTTATATGAGACTTCCAGAGTGCTCTTAATCTCATGCTCTTCTCTATTATTTATCCTAGGAAATCTTTAAAAGGTTTTATATATTTCTCAGTGCAATTACCTACCATACTGTTTTAGGTTTATAAGGATGCTAGTGTGTATAGGAGGATGTGCAAATATTTAACATACAGTTTACAAACCTAAGAAGACCCACAGATTTTCACTTTCCTTCTTGAGGTGTGTTTGTGTTATTATTTCAATAGGGAAAGTTATTTAAGGTAAGAAATTAATTGAAGGTCTTATTAAATTGATCAGATATGAAGATTATCTTCATATTCACAGGACAGGTTTTCAGTCATCTTTACTTTGAGTATCATAAGTTTTCATAATACTTTCTGTTTGCTCTAAACTCAAACTCTTTGGATTTTCTAGTCTGTAAACCCTCCAGGGCAGGTTACTTATTATGTCTATATGGCATTGAAACTAAACCCTAGGTGTGCTTGGATACATGTTGGTAAGTGGTCATCTACACTAAGACTTTTGAAGACTAGGTTTTCTGGATGTGAGGAAAATGTTTTCTATTGTGAATGGTCTGTCTTTCTATGTCTTCAAGCTCCTTAAGCTCTGAGTGTCCATTCAATGCTCCTGGAGGGATTGAGCGTAGCAGCAGGCGGATAGCCAGAGCACCAATTCTGGAGGGATACCCACAAACAGGACATAGTTGTTCCACCTGAAATTCTGGAAGACACGTATAAAAACTGTTAGGAATGAGAACAGTGTAACAGCATAGTCCCTTCTTCCACATCACTTTTTCAGCTGCAGTGAAAGCAGTAGATGGTAGAAAAAGACTATCCCAACTCAAGATAAAACTCCCGCCAGAGGCTTTATGAAATAACTGGATGGATGAATCTCAAGATTGCTTGGGAGGATCTTAAGATCCATGCATTCAGTTATTTCTTAAAGCATACACTGGCCATGTGTCATATTCCCAGCTGATTCTTTTTCATCTTTCTCTTACTCAGGTTCTCTCAATTTGCCCGAAGGACATGAGAGCAGATATATGTGTGCACCTAAACCGGAAAGTTTTTAACGAGCATCCTGCCTTCCGGCTGGCTAGTGATGGCTGCCTGCGAGCCCTGGCTGTGGAGTTTCAGACGATCCATTGTGCCCCGGGGGACCTCATCTATCATGCTGGGGAAAGTGTTGACGCTCTTTGCTTTGTGGTCTCAGGATCCCTAGAAGTCATCCAGGACGACGAGGTGGTGGCTATTTTAGGTACTGTGAACTCTATTGAAATTCTAAGGGTTTGGATAAATTTGCCTTGTGCTTAGCTTTGAATATTAACCAGTCTTGCCCAACATCAGCTGAGACTGTAAGGAAGTTAATGGTTGTCATAAGATGGAGACGTTTTGTTTCCAGAGAAACTGCTGTAGAAGAAATCCCTTCATCTTTTATGCCATTGGGAATGCTCTTTCTGCCCAGCATGGCTCACTGGTCACAGCTGAAGTGTCTCAGCGCAGAAGAGAATGGCACTGGTGTGCTTGACACCTTTTAAGTAGCCAGGTGGAGAAAACGAATATTGTTTTATATTAGTCTCTTGGGAGGATTTCCACTTTAACCTTCATGCTAGCATTAATTTGTCTATATACTAGCCCAGAGTAACAGGTGGAAAGAGTCTCTACAAGGAACCAAAATTGTTACTTATGGTGAACTGGCTTTAGAGAAAATCAGCCTGATCTGACTGTGCAAAGAGGTAGGGATGCACCTATCTCTTTGCATAGTCTACCCAGCAACAGGCATGAGAAGTCTCAATAACTGGGAAGCTCGAAGTTGATCACTCTGTCACCCTACAATGGTGTCTGGTTTGCCAGCAGTGGGTGGGAAAGTGCCTCATGCAAACTCCTCCTAGCTTGTAAAGAACTGGGGAAGGCATAGCAGATGGTGGGACTGAGTGGTCAGCATAGTGTTGAGACAGGAGTCATCCTCAGAGGCAGAACAGTATAGAGGAAGAACTGATAGCTCTGCCTAAAACCCACCCAGAGTCTGACTTGCCTGTTTAAAGTAGACCCACTTAGTGTAGAACTCATCTCCAGTTGAATATTAGCTATTTGGTTTCTCTTAAACTGGAGCTGTGGCTCCCTGAGGGCAAATCCAATGGGTGACATTGTCCTAGGGGACTTCTCAGACCCCACTGAAGCTCTGTACTGCTTCTTCCCTTTAAGGGTGGTTCCAGAGGGCTCCATGGGACTCTCATATCTCATGGGGATGACCACTGTGAGATGAAGGTTACACTTGGAGTTGGCCTGGCATGTGGAAAGAGATTGGACATGGGGAATCACTGTTGGTCATAAATCAAGGCTTCAGCTCCTTCCCAGCTGGCAACAAGGGGGAGAAGAGGAGAAATGAAGACAAGTGTGTAGCCAAGGGATACTCCCGATGTGTTGCTGTACAAGCCTGTGTGTGTGTGTCCTGCACTTCGGTGGGACTGGGCAGTGTGCAGACATGTGGATGAGACTGAATGGGGGTATTCATAGAATCATAGAATAGTTAGGGTTGGAAAGGACCTTAAGATCATCTAGTTCCAAACCTCCTGACATGGGCAGGGACACCTCCCACTAAACCATATCCCCCAAGGCTCTGTCCAACTTGGCCTTGAACACCGCCACGGATGGAGCATTCACAACTTCCCTGGGCAACCCGTTCCAGTGCCTCACAACCCTTACAGTAAAGAATTTCTTCCTCATATCCAATCTAAACTTTCCCTGTTTAAGTTTGAACCCATTACTCCTTGTCCTGTCTCTACAGTCCATAATGAAGAGTCCCTCCCCAGCATCCCTATAAACCCCCTTCAGATGTTGGAAGGCTGCTATGAGGTCTCCACGCAGTCTTCTCTTCTCCAGGCTGAACAGCCCCAACTTTCTCATCCTGTCTTCATACGGGAGGCGCTCCAGTCCCCTGATCATCCTCGTGGCCCTCCTTTGGACTTGTTCCAACAGTTGCATGTCCTTTTTATGTTGAGGGCGCCAGAATTGCACACAATACTCCAAGTGAGGTCTCACGAAAAGAGAGTAGAGGGGCAGGATTCCCCAAGGGCATAATCCAGATCCTCCCAGCTGTAGAGTATGAACTCAGGAAAATGCACATCCATGCTCTTTTGAAATACCTGCTGCACCTTCTGTATTCTAGTATATACTAAGGTTTTTAAGAAGAGAGATTTAATGAAAGAATGAATCTGTTTCCTTATTCAGTTGCAGAGTCATTATGGTGAAAGCTCCTAAAGTAAAAACATTTCTTGTATTTTAGATCATTGAACTGTTTCATGTTTATTATTAATTTCAGTGATGATATATTTGCTTACAGCTCTTTAAAAATCAGAAGCTTTAAGACTAAGTAGTAGCATTTAAACAAATAAATGCTTTTTTGGGTATTACAAACAATAAATATGTAATTTACTGAACTAGAAGCCATCACTAAATGGATTACATGCGAAACTTTGTTGCTTTTACTAATGAATATTGTTTGTTTGAAGTAATAGTAAAACCTTTTTATTTTTACATTGTAGATATGGTAAACCTAGTAATTAGATTATTGCCCATTTGGCTGGGGAGACTTTTAACCATTTCTGGTTAAAGTGAATTCCCCTAATTATGAGAAGTGCCTTCAATTCTGCCATGGCTGCTGACAAGCAGTCCCATGACTCAGAGCTATGTTCATTGTGTACTACAGGGATTGGCACAATGTGTAAATGTAACTTCAGATAAACTGCTTCCTCTAGTCTTAGAGCACACTGAAGAGCCTTTTAATGCTTTGAGAAATTATTTAGTGGAATAGTGAACTGAGTAATTACGAGATGTTGTATGCTGAAAATTCACTTATGAAAGGAAATCTCTCCCAGATGTAGCTGCAATGATATTGTCCTGTGTTCAGCTGTAACAGTTATTTTTCTCCTTCTGTCCTGGGTTCAGCAGTAGCAGTCATTTTTCCCCTTCTTGGTAGCTGGTGCAGCACTGTGTTTTTCACTTGTGGC